>JAOTOM010004912.1:467500-586584 GCA_034440615.1 Ashinkailepas kermadecensis | reverse complement strand
AAAAGCAGTCACGTACGCTAAACGCGGTTGCATCCTTCGCCGTGGTAGATTGCACATACAAAAAACAGTCATATGTGATCGAGCGCTTTATTCGCTTCAGTCGGATGCGCCTATCCAATGCACGTTTCGTGGTATTATTATGCTATTATGTTAGGCGTCAATGCACGCTCTTTAAATCTGACGCAAATATAAAGTCTGAGACGAACATCAAGGTAACATGACATGAATTTTCCGCCAAGTAGCTGAGCTTGCTCCTGACCAATGAGCGATTCACCTGCTTTACAACTCAAAGGAATGTACAGAAAAGCTTTTCGAGGTTAGTACATGATCAATGGTTCACAAGCACATTATTCACGTGAACGGGCAAGCGCGCACACACGAGCACAAGCGCGCACACGCACTATATAGCACACAGCTAATTACAGGCATCAATTCAAATATGCGTTACAAGAGTGTTTTCACTTCAATTATCTCCACACACGATACTTATAACCATACATAAAGGTCAGGACCACCATTCTACCCAATTATAACTTCGATGGCTTCACGCTCTGTTGATGAGTGGGTTGAGGACAGGAGAAGACGGCTGCCATCAGGACCATCAGTATGTGTGCAGACGGCATAGAACGAACGAATGGCAAAGGGCGCAACACTGATAGAGAGACAGGATGAGTGGTGGGATTGGCTGGCGGGCAGGCTGGTGCCGGTGAAGCACGGACAAAGGCTATGGTTCTCGGGCGCTTGGCAGACGGACGAGCAGAGTGGATTGTCGTGACGGTTGGTGGGTGGGTTGAAGACGTAGCGGGGTAGGTTATAGCAGCGGTTGGTGGACGGGTTGAGGACGAGGAAAAACTGCTGGAAGCACGGACTGGTAGGAGTGCAGATGGCCCACGATCAACGGAAACGGTCAAAGGATGATTGATTGATGGAGGGACAAGTCGCTTGACGTCATTGGTTGATCGTGGGACAGGTTGGATGGCGGCAGCGGTTGATGGTGCGGCAGGAGGGTTGGCGACAGAGGCTGGCGGGCAGATAAGGGCCAGAGTTTGATGGACACCAACGGCCACCATATGGGTTGACGTGGCAGGCTGGATGGCGGCAGCGTTTGATGGTGAGGCAGGAGAGTTCCCGACAGAGGCTGGCGGGCAGGTGGGGACCGGAGCAGGATCGGTGGACGGTGGCAGTCGCTGACGAAGAGGCCGAGTCGTCATCGCCTGGCTGGTTGATGTCAGCGCCGTCAGCTGAGGCCAAATCGTCATCTGATGATCCCGAAGATGTGGCGGTGGCTGTCTGTCGGTGGCATCGCTGGCACGAGATGTTGCCAAAGCCTCGAAGGTCGCGAATTCGTTGGGACTGTAGTCCCGCCTCTGAGAAACGAATACATACGTAAAGAGACTGTTGCAGCGGTGGACTTTAAAAAAAAACATATGCAGAGGGTTGGTTGGTTGGCTATCGGAGTTTAGGGGCGCATCGACTGCGTCGGTCACACAGCGCCTAACATTCAAAGAGGCATTGGATACTGTTAATTGTGACGACAATAGAAGATGCATATGTGTACTCCAACATACAAAATGTGCAAATTATTTTATTTCTCGCTATATTGATGGATAATCCAGCTGGTACAAATACTGGAACACAGGACGACCTAACTTGAACGGAGAGTGGATCCAGCCGTACAGTGATCCGCTAATGATAGGTCATGTAATTACCAATACAGCAGACAAATGACAAAGGAACATCAAATGATAATGCATAATACAAATATACCAATACCACTAAATGATAATCGTAGCACGGTATGGTATCACACTTGTACTTAACCTCGTGACATGTCATTCTGACTGACTTTTGTTTGCATTTCATTGTTTGACTGACGATGAAATGGGCGCTGCATGACCGACGCAGTCGATGCGCCCCTAAGCTCCAATAACCAACCAACCAATTCAAGCTATGAGGGGCCAAAGTGGACTTGGACTGCCCAAGCATGTAAACAAACGTGGACAGGAACTGTTTACCTACCTACTTCTTTTGTTTCTTCAATTATGTGGAAGGCTGGTTGGTTATTGGTTTTACGACACGTCGACCGTTGAGTCATGTAGCGTCGCCAATCTCTCACGCCGATTGGTCGCGGGCGAAGAGTAGCGACAGGTGAGACTCGAGCCCACAACCTTTCGATTGTGAGACGAGCATCTTACCCCTAGACCACTCGTCCCCAATTATGTGGAAGGTAAAACAGAAATATGATCCAACTTGGAACTGTTGAACATTTAACAACATCTATCTTCTTGTTCGGATACACATTTATACATGCAAATGAAGAATAAGAGATCCTACTGGAGAGCGGGCTGTTGGATTAAAACCCATAGTCTCATTAAGATTATTGACGCACCTTAGCAACTACACCACTCGTCTATTCCACTTCGTCGATGCCACTCGGCCCTCAAATATCAGTGGTGATTGTACATCTTCCCTGATTTAATGAATTTACTTAATGTAGAGACGTCTTGACCTAACCTGCACGTCCCCAAACTACCCTACACAACCCTACCCCACTCCACTCCACTCCACTCCACTCCACTCCACTCCACTCCACTCCACCCCACCCCACCCCACCCCACCCCTAAGGTAGTCGGTTCTATAACGCTTTAAAAAAAAAGTTAATGCATGGCAATGTGGTGACATGTTCTAGAACCCTGAGTTATTGTACTCCAAGGCATGCTGGTGAGCTTGGTGCGTGGGCTATATATATATAGCAATGTATTCTTTTTTTAGTTGTAGTATCAACTTTCATCAATGTTTATGCTTTTCTCATTTTTGGTAGTGAATCTGTAGACAAATTTAAATGCTGATGCATTCTTCATTTCCATGTGAGTTTTAAGCTACAATAATTAAATTGTCCATCTAATTTCTCATGTCTCAGTGATGGTTCCCCAAGTGATGGCCATACATTGGGTAATTATTAGGCAGGTATCACTTCCTTCCCCAACCATTTAACAATTTCAGAGCAAATGTGCTTAGAAGGTCCATCTTTAATGTTCTAAATCAATCGTTTCTTTCTTCATTTATATTGCAAACAACGTCATATTGTCTATCCTTACACCCAACTTGAGAAAAAAGTGTTTGAAATGTATTGATGAGTTAATTATGCCATGACGAGTAAGGATGGCTACGGGCGAAGCAGTACCAATTCCTGGCAGCACACTCCACGCCTTAATCATTTCCCAAATAAAGTAATATTAGGCTCGGATTCCATGGATAATAGATGCTAATTAACGTGCAACCCCCATTTCACCTCGTTGTTGGAAGGGTGACACTTGCTACATTACTGAGGAATGCAGTGTGCATGTGGAAGTAAAAATAAAACCCAGTAAAACTGGACAGATAGCAAGATAAAGACATGCCTGTGAACCCAATGACATGCTAGATGTGCATGAAGGATGAGTTCATAAATTGAGAGGCAATTCCTTGGGTGGGGCTTGTTCAGTTGTATGCACTGTTTCCATCCATCCCCAGAACCATTTAAAATGGAACCTGTTCAAGGTGCCCACATAAACACAAAAACAACCTTTGCTCATGAATGGCTGTTGGACACTCAGCAGCGCTGAATACCAAGGCTAGAATGATAGCCTGTTCAGGCATTTTTCTCATTCAGAATATCACCCTCTCACTTTCCTCTGGTTGGTTATTGGTTTTTACGACACGTCGACCGTTGAGTCATATAGCGTCACCAATCTCTCACGCCGATTGGTCGCGGGCGAAGAGCAGCGACAGGTGAGACTCGAACCCACAATCTTTCGATTCTGAGGCGAGCATCTTACCCCTAGACCACTCGTCCCCTCTCACTTTCCTCATTTAAAGATTGAATGGAGCTGTTTGACAATCAGCTGCTCTGCGATAGAGTTATCAAGATTCCCTGGTAAATGCAAACAGAGATTCTGATGTCACAGCTTTGAAGACAAGTATCCGATTAGACGAGCAAATCATTTTCCTCTTCACATCTAAGTTAGTTAGTTATTTGGGCTTTAGGGCGCATCAACTTCATTGGTCATGTGGCGCCCATTCTTCACATGTAGGATTGCGAATAATAAATCGAACCCTGTTGCAGACTGATCGTGTTTTGTCCGTCGCACAATTGCAGCCAATTGAGGAGAGATGGAAGCTGGATATTTGGTCACCCAAGTGCCAGGTTGACGAAATATCCAGGCTGAAATAGATTCCCGTGTGACTAAATATCCAATCTGAAGTGTCAGATTTGTTCTATCACGATCTCCTCAGTTTTGAGATAATTGCGTACATAGGACTTCCCGTTTTGCGTGTTTTGAAAGCTATCTAATTTGGGGATACCGATATCAACGATAACCATACAAACACCTATGCTATAAACTGGCATTGTATAGCATAACATTGTACATCATTGGTAATCCCTTCACCTGGAATTGCGATACAGGATGTTCGTTATCACGCTCCCGGATCCCGTTATGATGGGCAAAAGTATGATATCTATAAACGGGATAGTTAGAAACGAGGCATGAAGACTTCCACAAACATGCACCAATAGGCAAGATATAAATACTTCTTTTGGAAGGATGTCTTTTCAGTGTTCAGTAAGTTGTATATTACACCCTATTTCGCGAATAATTTACCACTGATGCAGAACATGCTTTAGCAGATGCAAGGAGCAACAGTGTTCTCATGTCTGGACCTAAAAGTTGCAAATCAACAGCTGGAGCTACACTCCGAGTCACAACCATTAACAACGTTTGTATGTCACTAAGATTTGTTTTCGTGTTGTCGCTGTCTGCATGGGACCAAGAGCTTACCGATGACAATTCAGAAGGCGATGGATGAAATCCTGAAGCAGTGCAGGTGCAGGTACCCGGGCGATGTCCTCGTCTGTGAGGCGACTAGGAGCGATTGGCAGAACTGCTCACACGTCTGTGGGAACACAGGGTAGCACTAAACATGGAAAATGCACGCTGAGACAGACGGCTGCGGATTTCCTTGGGTTTACCGTGTCCTCGGCGGGAGCCTCGGTGAGCCCAGAGCGGACTAGGGCGTTAGGACATGTGGCATCCCACCAGCACGAAAGAGCTCCAGTCACTACTGGGTTGTTGGGCTTCTGCTCTCGTTTCGTGCCTGGATACAGCATCCTCATGGAGCCACTGCGGAGGATGCTGCTGAATGAGGCGATGCCGTTCAAGTGGATAGAGGAGCTCGCGGCAGTGCTCAAAGAGAGACGTGCTGTACCCGGCAGTCGGGGAGTCACGATCTACGACCCTCAGCTTCCACAGTCATAACATTGGATGCAAGCGATGTGGGCCTGGGTGGGGTGTTGTCTAAGCCTAACTCAGAGGAAGAGAGGGTGGTAGCATTCACCTTGTGTACGCTAAACCAAGCCCAGAGGCGCTGCAGTACGACAGAGAGAGACGCTGGCGGTTGTGTGGGCAGTGGCGAAATGGAGGAAGTATCTCTGGAATCAGCAGTTGTCTGCGACTTGACCATGTGGCATTGCAGACACCGCTGACGTCACCGGGTGCGCCCAGGCTGCCATGAAGATAACAAAGTGGTCATACTGGCTCATGGAGTACTCATTCACAGTTTAGCGTGTGAAGGGAGGTGTACGTCCTGCACATGGGTTGTCGCGACTGCCGGCATCGGCAAAAGTGGTGGAGGACAAATACAAATGTATTGCTACAAAAGAGACCGTCTGGCGGCAATCGATGAAGAGTTCGTGGCGGGTACAAGGGAAGATCGTGTTGCGTGATCAGGTATCGCGTCCGTGGTCTCGTAGGCCGGGCGACTGCTCGCCTGGCCTTCAGTCATTCTTCCACCTCAGTGATCAACCCACTGTGCAGAGGTTTGGCTGTGCGCTGCGATTGCCTAATCGTTCCAGAAAGTCTACTTCGCTCAGACTGCTCAGCATGGCACATCAGTGGCACCAGTGCATCGTCAGATGCAAGCAGCGACTGCAGGAGCTATACTGGTGGTCTGGCATTGATCGAGATGGTGGAAGCAAGGGCTGTGAAGTCTGCGCCACTGTGTATGGATGAGACGGCGGTACTTCGACATACTCCAATGCATCCAGTGCCTTTACCAGCGGCAGCGTGGAACAAGGTAGGGTTGGAATTTATTGGTCCTATGGATGCAGCCCACGCTCAGCGATATGCCGTTGTCCTGGCAGCCGACTTCTCCCAAGTACGTAGATGCTGGACTTCGCCCGGAGCCAAACTGTCACGCGTGTATATAATTTCCAGAGGTCTTGGCGTCACGCGAAGTATACCCCCAGGGAATTGCTGTCCGACAACGGCACGAACTGCATCTACTTTTGCAGAAATTACCTGCAGAGTGTGGGTGTGAGTCATATCCGGGCCCCACGCTACCACCAGTCAGTATCTGGGGCAGTAGAACGGTGCAATCGCACCGTGAAGGCGACGTTGCAGGCAGCTGACCAACGAGGGCTTGACCACCGGGCGTGTCGGCAGCGGCTCCTGCAACAGTACAGGAACATTCAAAACGCCACGAGTGGTACTAGTACCAGCACTGGGACTAGCACGGGCATGGCGGAGCTGCTCCACAACAGGCAAATCTGCACCGGGTTGCACGCCATAGTGGCCAGTCTAGCTACTCCAAGAGAGGCGTCCTCTGTGGCGCTGAGGCGACGTGTTGCGGACAGTCAATGGAAGCAGGAGTATTACTGACACAATATGTCAAACAGGTGCCCCACTTCCGTGTCTGAGAATGGATCCGATACAAACCGAAAACTCTTCTTTCTTGAAATGCCATATTAGACTTAAAATAAAATAGACTGCAAATTCTCCCTCTGCTGATTCGTTGGAAAAATCACACATAGGAAGTTACATTTTTATCGCGCCACTTAGTGGTGGCAAGGGAGCTCCATCGGTGTTAAAATAATGTTTTTTTTTTCCAGGTGTGAGATGTTCAAATGAGCAGAATAGGATGTTGGAAATCTGCATGGAATAAATGTCAACTAAACAATTTGTATGCCCTTGAAACAAATTTTTGAGCCAACAGTGTGCTGTGGCTATACTTCGGTTTGTTTTGAGATACAAAACAAAAAAGCAAACATTTGCAAGGCGCTTTAGTCATATTAACATCCATGACATTCAAACATTGTGTAAGGTTTTTTTCCCATTGGACCCAAACAATGCAAACTTGCTCTCAAAGAACACCTTTCTTGTTATTGTACTTGATAACTTGAAAGCATGCAATGGCAAAGAAACTCGGTAGTAACCTTCCCTTCATCACATCACATGTCCATACAATATTTTGGGTCAATAGTCCCTTTAAAAAAAAATTGGTTAAATATTGTTATATAAAAGCATGTGGGAGCAAATAAGAAGCAAATGGATTGTACTTGTTCATAGCTTAACTAGCAACTTAGCAACATGCAGACTCATGTGACATAGTCGTATTAGGTGACCCAACATCAGATGTTAGATTATCTGGCATAAATAGGTTAGGTTAGGTTTTGCTTTGGTAATTTTGCATTCTTCTTCATCATACATTACCCAATCCAAAGTTCCTTTCACTCATACACTTTTCCCACGCCTTGTTGAAGGGAATGGGAAGCATGTACCTGCAATGCAAATTATTCCTCCCATGTTTTGTATGCTACTTGAATCATTTTGATGTTGTGGGTGAAATATGACTGCTTCTTGGGAGCAAAGTACTTCAACTTGAAGGGGTTACATCTGGAATTGTTTCTCATTTTGCAAGAAATGAATATCAAATTTATGAAAATCACATCAGAAAACACCAGAAAAACAAATGGGTTACTAAAAAAACTAGGGGCTTCTATGCATCTAACCTATGCATCTATACCTACTTGATAATCCATAAGTAAAGCAGAAGAAAGGATGTTAAGCTGGGATAAGCTGATAAGAAAACAGCTTAGGTTAACTTAGGTTATGTTGTTGGTGCAATAGTCTTTGGTCTTGGTTATGTGTTGGTGCAATAGTAATAGTTGGTCAAAAACTGAAAAGTACCCATTTCCTGTGAAAATTGATGACACCATATCAGACATCAGAGGCAAAACAATATTTGAGGTCACTTCCCTATGGCATTCTAAAAGCCAATTGCTCTTGGAATCCATAAATGGTGCCAGCTGTTTTTGCTAGCTCTGTGCACAAACAATTTGTAGAACTATGTGATCGGACCTTTGTATTTTGGTAGAGAAAGGTCCATTATTTACAAATACCATCTTTTTGTTAATTACACCCTGAACATGACATGGGAGACATCCAAAGGTAGGTGTTTGGGAAACAGAACATGTCCGTATACCCCCAGCTTCCCCTAGGTAGGTAGGTAGGTAGGGGGCCAGCATTCTTCACAATGCAAGACAAATAATAACAGGAGTAAAAAACATGTACCCATCTCCAAAAAGAAGATCAGAGGTAAATTGCGTTGCATGCTACCAGGCTTGTGCTCGACTCAAGTTGAATCAAGAATGAACTAATCAATCAATTCGTTTTGGATGAGTCATGAGTTCAATCAACTGTTCTCCCCAAAATATATATTGAGTCGTGAGTTGAATCACATCTTTGTTAAAAAAATTAGTCAAATCATGTGTCAATCATTAAAATCATAATGAGACAGTTGAACCTTCTGACTCAAATGCAAGTTATGAACAAATGATATAAAGCATGTATCGTCGTGAATAGCATGTCATGACACAAAGTAGAGAGTAAAAACAAAGCATAATTATTCATGCTTAGAATTACAATTGTCAACTTGTCAGCTGCCAGTGAGTAAAGAATGAGAGGTACAGAAGTTATGTACCAAAAACCAATGACAATAATTATAAATAAGTATTATTGATGTCAAAACATATTTGTATGTGTCTATTCAAATAAGGGAATTATACATATATATATTTATATATATATTTATATAATATATATATATATATATATATATATATATATATATATATATATATATATATATATATATATATATATATATATATATATATATATATATATATATATATATATATATATATATATATACATAATATATATATATATATATATATATATATACATATATATATATATATATTGTTTAATACAACAAAGAATGGCTCTTAGATGCTCCTGGGTTTTAGACATTGTGTATAAGGAAAATATACAACCTTCAATATACCAGGAGGTGCTGAGTTGACATCAAAAGTAACGATAAAGATCATACTTTATTACGCAACGTTTCGGCCAGGGGCCATCGTCAAGGGTGATGAAAAAAGCTAGCTTAAGAAATTGAAAAAAGCATGTCGGAGAAAAGCGTGCAAAAAGACATGTGGAATGCAGGAAAGCCTCCTCAGTGGTGCAGACACTCACAGAAAATATAAAATCCTCTATCTTTTATATATTTTATCTTTAATCTTTTATATATCTTTCATATATTTTATCTTTAATCTTTTATATATATATGATATAAAATCTTTCTGCGTGTCTGCACCACTGAGGAGGTTTTTCTTTGCATTCCACGTGTCTCTTTGCACGCTTTTTCCCGCATGCTTTTTCAATCTTGTAAGCTTGAGCTTTTTTCATCACTCCTGGCGATAGCCCTGGCCAAAATGTTGAGTAATGAAGTATAATCTTTATTGTTGCTTTTGATGTTAACTCAGCACCACCTGGTATATTGAAGGCCATATATTTTATTTGTACACAATGTATATATATATATATATAGATATGTACAGATATATATATATTGATATGTACAGATATATATATATATATATATATATATATATATATATATATATATATATATATATATATATATATATACATATATATATGTATATATATACATATATATACATAGATAAATATATATGTTTATATATACATATACATACATATATAAACATATATATATATATATATATATATATATATATATATATATATATAATTTATATACATATATATACATAGATAAAGATATATGTATATATATATATATATATATACGATATATATATATACATATATATATGATATATATATATATACATATATATATACATATGTATACATATACATATATATATATATATATATATATATATATATATATATATATGTATATAGGGGGAGAGGGGGGGTTTCTGAACACTTAAGGCATTATGCAACAAATAACTCTACTGCTGCTTCTGTATGGCTGAACCAGTAATTGTACTGTGTTACTGAACACAAAAATGAACAAGCTATCCATATTCAAACAGTTCCTTTCAATGAAAATACTCTAACCACTTACAAACAGGAACTTTAAAACAGATAAAACAGAGGAACTTTAGCGATAATATCTATAATGCACCATATACGCCACACTGCTGTTCTTTGTTGCATAATTTATCCACCCTCACCTGGCACTTCTCAGATGTGATTAAAGGGACATTCAACACTTCACGCAGTTGATTCAACACTTTTCCATGTCAAAAATGCTTAATTTCGGCCTCTTTGTCACATAGATGACTAAACTAAACAGACAGCACTGCGCAGCAGTCGGCTTCTGCTCGGTCTCATCTTGCCTCACGACTTCCAAGAAATAGTATGATAATTCATAATTAAATAGGAAAACCTAACCTAACCTAACCTAACGTAATATAATCTACTCTTATATAAACGAACATAAACTCATATTATAATTTCAAAACAAGCATAATATTTATAGTGACGTCATCCGTACACCACGGCGTCGAGCCGTGCTCTGCTTAGTTTTTTCGGAGGTTGTGGTGGAAAGTAGTGGTGTGTCATCTATGTGGCAAAGAGGCAGAAACCAAGCATTTTCGACGTGAAAGTGGTGAATCAACTGCGTGAAGTGTTGTTGGATGTCCCTTTAATCACGTTTGAGAAGTGCCAGGTGAGGGATGGATAAATTATGCAACAAAGAACAGCGGTGTGGCATACATGGCGGATTATAGATATTAACGCTAAGATTAACAGAGACGTAAGCATTTACGGAGAAAACGAATGATCGCATCTTCCGAATAATGTTCATAAACATGTTTAAAAAAAACAAATAAAAAAAACACCCTTGAAGAAAAAATACCGCAGGTCCATCATTTATGAATACCACCATCTTTTTGTTATTTATGCACTGAACATGATGTGGGAGACGACTAAAGGTAGGTGTTCAGGAAACAGAACGTGTTCAGATACCCCCCCCTCTTCCCCTATATATGTAACTATTTACCTACCTAGGTACGATGTTGGTGCGTTCTTTGCTATCTGGTTTCACATCGGTACATGTCTTACCTACATAGGTAGGTACCTAAAGCGCAACTTGAGAACAGCGACAACTACATCAGAGTATCCACCTACCCTCACTCCGTCCCCGACTGGCATAACCACAAGACTGCGTGTTCAAGAAACAGAACAGCGAGTGCCCGCGGTCCACCACTGTTACTTACGCAAGAAAAGACACTGGTACCCAAATGCGAACATTAAAAAATCCACCTCTTTTACGTCCTCATTTCCGGTCGCACTGTATATATCTCCATAAGCAACTTTAGGAAAAATTCCTACTAAACTTCCGGAAGTTTAGTAAATATTCCTACTAAACTCACTTCCCTTCTTAGTAAATATACCTACGAAACCTTTTCGAGGATGTGTTGCATGGATCATGTACGCCTTGATTGGAAGCCAACAGCTGTTTGCGTATCAGCCCATTCAGCTGAGGGTAAGGCGCGTTTGGAGCTCGGATCCTGTGGAAAATTTTCCGTGTGACGTCATACTTTTGGATCAGATCTGCCAATTCACCGTTCGAAGCTCACAGGATCCGGAAAATTATCCGGATCCTGCGGAAAATTTTTCAGACGAAATCTACAGGATATGTGTGACGTCACTAGCATTAGCGGCACTTCTGGCGCATAATGGCGCTTCTTCAGAGATCAATGCCCGCGTGCCATAGACCAATTTTGCTCCGAAGCGGACTGTTTAGATTTATCAGAGTTATTATCAGATTTATCAGCCGACATGTAGCCGACGTGAGGCCGATGTCGGGAAGATGTCGGACTGCTGTCGGGGCACTTGGGGCCCGCTATCGTCTCGGGAGTGAAATGTCGGACATCGGTCCGACGTCAGCTGGCCGCTATTGATATCTTAAATTGAACCCAACATATGTTGATATCAGGGGGTTTATGTACTTTGGAAGGGGAATTTCCCATCAATGTTTGCTTTGCCCCCACCCAATAATTTCAACTTTTAACATGGGTTCCAATGGAGTGTGCCCCCAATCCATTTCGGGTTGCTCATTGCTTGCATGTATCGCCCCACCCCTTAATAATATTAATAAATCAACATCCGTGTTTGATATTCCAAGTCAGTATACCGATGTCGGGCCGAGAACCGCCCGATGTCGGCATACCGTTAACGAGATGCCAAACTCGCCTCGACACATGCCGCCATCGGCATGTTTACTGGACTGTTCATCCCAGATGCATAAACTTCTACTAGACCCGCCCAAACCCCGTCAACCACTCCTGCACTCACGGCAAGTACACTGGCGATGCGAGCAAGCGTGCGACGTGTAGCACGGTCACCACATTTGACTCACGAGCGCACTATTTGTGTTTGATATTTGTAAACCCGGCAGGATCCGGTTGTGAGCTCCGAACGCAGACGGAAAATTTTCCGTCCTCGCGTAAATTATTCTCCGAGCTGCAAACGCCGTAAGTAAAAACACGGGAACGAGGCCGGTTTTAGGCCGTGCGCCTATGGGAGTTCGGGGTACGCATTTCGTATTGGCATTTAAAAAATAAAAATTAGCCATGATTATGGCATACTTCCCATGCTATTTATAATAGTGAGCTATATTTAGTGTACAAACATCAGTACATTAGAAATGTTAATTAAACGTTACACACATCAGTTCCTTACAGTCAGCAATACATTTCCTTCATGCGCTGTAAACATGATTCAAGAAAGCACTGTCATCGATTGTAAACTTGCAAAAAGAGTGGACCACCTGGTGTTTTGAATGCTATTTGAGTGAATTTGCTGTCTTGTTAGTGAACTGACCGCTTATTGAGATATCAGTACTTTAACTTTGCCTGCTTCTATCATGAAAATTTGTCATGTTCGAACTTCCAATGCATCAGAAATCATCAGAATAACTTCTTGTCCACAAACCGGTGTATGCATTTCTATGAATTTATTATATTTATTAACACAAATGATGTAGCTCTGATCTGCAAATTTATCACTCAGAAAATGTTATCAGTACAGGATTTCATTCCTGAAAATATAGTACTTTCAACATGTTATTGTTCTTTGTGAAGCAATAAGTGCAATGCTCTCATGCAGCATGCAGATTGAGGTTCATCACGTGCACCAGGTAGCACAAAAAGAGGTATTATTGCAGTCTAAGGTAACCACAAAACAGGTTTTACACCCATTTTACCTCCACGAATCATTCAAAGGCACTAGGTTTGGTCTAGTTGCGTTAGGCTAGGGTTTTGTTGTAAGTTAGTAAATTTTCCCCCCAACAAATATTCAAAAACGGTTCAAGCTAGATTAGGTTATGTTATACTTTTTAAGTTGAAAATGTTTGAGAACAAAACAAAATGTTTGGAAATTGGGCATTCAAAAAAATCCTTTCTTGCATGGAAGGCTAGGCTAGGTTAGGTTAGGTTATGTTACATCTTTTTTTTATCTGAACATTATTTTTCATCCTATATTACTCAAATCCAAGCCCCCTTTTGGGTGTTATTTTGCCTAACAATTGAAAAGTGTGCATCTGTACAGGAAATGAGCGCTTACATCATGTGTTCAGCACATTAATAAACACTGCATTAAAAAAAGAAATTCAAACAAATCAGAGAGTACCATGAGCTGAAAGAAATACCCAAAAAGCCAGGTATTATCGCAGTTTAAGGTAACCACAAGACAAGTTTTACACACAATTTACCTCCATGAAGCATACAAAGGGGTTAGGTTTGTCAGGTTAGGTTAGGCTTTTGTTGTAAGTTATAAAAAAATAATTTGTTAGGAAATAATTTGTTTAGTGATTTTTCACAAAAAAACAGTTCAGGCTAGCTTAGGTTAGGTTTTTTAAGTTGAAAATATTTGAGAAAATGCCTCGAAAATGTCATATTCTTGAAAATACGAAATACGAAGATATACGAAAATATGAAAATACGAAAATGAAAACAATTCATTTCTTGTATGGGAAGTTGGACTATGTTAGGTAAGGTTATCTTACATCTTGAACATTATTTGTATGCTATATTTTCTAACTCCACACCCTTTTTTGGTGTTATTTTACTCCCAATTGAAAAGCATGCATTTGCAGAGGAAAGGACACTAAATTTGTGCTTTTAGGTGTTTTATTAATATTTTTTATTTAAATTTATAATCTAATGTTTATGAATGTCACTAAGCTGGTGGCACCACTCATTTTCTGTGCAAATGCTTACTTTCCAGGTTGTGAGCAAAATAACATTTAAAAGAACTGGCTTTGAGTTAGGTAACGTAGCACTTAAAAGAATTACATTAAAAATGCAACATAACCTAACCTAACCTAGCTTAACCTGACTTTGGAGAAAACAATTATAAAAACAAAATTGGAAAAATATCAAGCAATTTATTTTCTTGAAATTTAACAAATGAAAAAGCCCAACCCAACCTAACCTAACCATAATTATTGTGCTTTAAGGTGGTAACAAGACAAGTTCTTACACATTTGGCTCCATAAAGCAAACAAATGGGCTAGGTTTGATTATGTTAGTTTAATTTAGATGTTTTAAGTTGGACAGTTTATACAAACATTGTTACAAAATGTAAAAGAAATGGAGCCTTTTTCTTCAAAAGCAGCTTGTGTTAGGTTAGGTTAGGTTGGGTTACGTTTTTATTTAAAAAAATATATATATCGCTTGAAATTTTTAAAACTTGATGTGTTGGTTTTGTTTTTCTCCAAAGGCAGGTTAGGCTAGGTTATGTTGCATTTATTTTTTATTTGGGAAAAAAAATATTTACCCTATGTCACCTAATTAAAAGCCTTTTTTGGTGTTATTTTGCTCACAACCTGAAATGTTGGCATTTGTATAGAAAATGAGTGGTCCATCATCTGAGTCACATTCATAAACATTGCATTGAAATGATACATTCCACAAATTCATAAACACCTTAAAACACAAATTTACAAAAATGAGCGGTCATATTCCTACACATTGGTTCATCACATTCCTACACATTGCATTAAAAAAAAATTCAAGAAATTAGAAAATACCTGAAGCTGTAAATTTACCAAAACGTGTGCCAGCCCCTGGACGGAAATGCAACACTAGGTGCCCCAATCCTGGGCAGAAAAAAGCACTAAGAGCAGTGGAATGAAAATATAAAAAAGGAAACTAAAAACAGCTCTTCTTGAAGACAGACATGGTAGTTATATGGTATTAACATAGAAACCCTGAGCACAAATCAGAAAAAGGCATGGACTGGACTTGTTCAAGCTTACCTGCCAACTTCTTCAACTACTGTTCCTTTGGGAATTACTATTTAAAATCACACCAATCTGCAGATACATCAGAAGGTGCGAAGTACAAAAAACGAATCAGTACATCACATGAGATTGGCCTCCGGATTAAACACCGCGCGCAATTGCACCACAAATGTCTCACCTCCGTCACATTTGTGTACCGCAACCGCAAATTTAGACTTCAGGCGCTGGGATTTCTGTAACTGGAATTTTTTTCTTTGGATGTTAGATTTTGGATGTTCTGAGGAACGCCCATCACGATTTGTGGCGCTTCATGCGCGCTAGTGTCTATCAAGTCTCCCCAGACACGTTTGGTGATGGGCTTTGACCTCGTATAACTTACAACCAGGTGGTTGTCACTTCTGCAACCGCCATAGGCCCATATTTCTGAGCTGTGACGTTATGAGTGCGATTGCCAGGCTGCGCCGAATTTCTCCACCGAATTTGGAATATGCTCGATTTCTGCTCGGGTGCGTCAGTAAGTAAGCCTGGGTAAAGCGACGATAAACTATGTACCGCGTTGCCAAGGACTAAGGTTGCAGTTAGCGTGTTCAATGTGTGTGATGGTACGCAGTAATGTTCCTACCTAATTTAAAAATGCAAAATAGTGCGGTTGAAAAAGCAAGGTTCTTGGAGAGATTCGAATCCGCCAACTCTGGATCTTGAGTTTGAGTTCATACCACTTCGCCACACGGCTGAGCGTAACTGCCCCCGAAGTTTGGGATGCGGGTTGGGCAGTGTGCAAGAAAACTTTGACGCTATATACCGCGATAGTTTCGATTGCTAGAGCAAAAGTAGTAGATAGATTGGTGAAAGAAAGTGAAACGATCCCTCTTTCGGTTCCAGAATCATGCGAAATGGCGCAATATAATCCGATATATGGTTTTTCGGAAATCGCAGCAGCTCCCTGTATAGCATAGGAATCGGGCTACATCGAACTGGTGACGTCATGATCAATCAGTCTGAAGCGTTCAAATCATCTAGTGACTGTACCTGATTATATGGCCTTGCTTACAAGGTTCGTTTAGAAAGTATTGTAAGCTACGGCTTAGTACCTACCTATCGCTTTCTTCAAGAATAGCAATTATAATACAGTGTGCATGCAGCTTCTTGCTGCCTTTTTTATTTCATGGTATCATAAGCTGGCAGATATTTGGCTCACATGTGGCTCTTGGTGCTGGTCGAGACTGGGGTGCTGCCTATCAATATTGAATATATGCACAGTCATTGGGATATAGGTGGGTACCTAGGTAAATATCAAGCTTATAGTAGCTGAAGATAAACATAGTTTGTATATCCAAAATCTCAATGAAAACTGATTGTTGTTCCAGTCATTGCAAGTTTGACAATGACTGGAAATTAAGTGGAATGGATCCAGTTCAAGATCCATATACATGTGCTTTTGCCATTGGTCATGTGTGCAAGCATCATTATGACAATGCAATTGTTGTCTGGTGGCTTTGCAGATTTTTCAAACAATCTGGTTTAAAATGCATCAAGATCAGCTAATCTCAACATTGTATGATGTAAGTCATGCTTGCAAAGTGGAAGGAAATCCAACTCCTTTGTTTTTTCCACACAATTTTCAATTTTGCAGCAAAAGGTGGAGAGTCAATCCACTATCCAATCCAAATCTGTTTCATTTCAGTACAAAATGTGCTGGTTGGCATCAACTAAGTTTTGTAAGTAGCATGGTGTTTTTCATTTTTTTCCTTTAACTTTCTTCTCAGCATAAAAATAGCATGGGTTATTGGGGGGGGGGGGGGAAATCAACATTGAGGGGGCGAAGATCAACATTGGTGGGGCCATGGCCCTCACAAAAGGATACAAATCGACGCCCCTGCCCAGGAGGATTGCATCAGCCTTTCACGATACAGAATTGATCAAGGAACCTTACCGCTCTTGCATTATTGATTTACTATGCTCCGTTCAGAAGTTGTGGTGCGAAGTGAAGACATCTGTGAGATGGAGCCCACCTCGCCCCAAGGGTCGGCCCACCGATGTTGATATGTTGATGATCTTTGTCTTGAATCTTTATCTCTGATATCTCTATCTTTATCTTGATCTTGAAATGATTGGACGGGGCACAGTACATGAAAGCAATGAGCAGACCAAAATGAATTGGGGGGCACATTCCATTGGCTCCCATGTCAGAAGTTGAAATAATTGCGGGGGTGGGTTAAGCAAACATTAAGGTGGCAGTTCCCCCTCAAAGGTATATAAAACAACACCCCTGAGTCGAACGACTGGCAAGTGGTAGCAAATCGGCGAGAGGTGGTGGCGTTGCCAGCTAGGGTATTTTGCACGGGCTGATCCAAGGGGAGGAAGTGAAAGTGGCGACCCTCATGACCCGAATGACGCCTCTCTTGGAGGTTCCAGTGTACCCCTTCCCTCGAATTTCTCAGCGCAACGCGCTCCTCGGACTGGGAACGGCAGTCCTCTGGGAGTCCGAACGCGCTCCGCGAATTTTTCAGTGAAAAGCACTCCTCAGACAAAAACAAATGGTGCCCCTCTAGGAGATCGGAGTGTACTCCGTCCAAATGTTCTGGACCAAGAGCCGTCCCTCTGGAGAAATGACGCCTCCTTGGAAAAATCATAAATCTGTCGGTGGTATGGTTTAGGGGGAGGGGACTTGTACCCTCCATGGAACTTCCGCTCAATCCTCTGCGGATTGGTGGGTACGCCGAAGTCTGTACTCTCCCATTCAGTTGTGTAAACCACTCCACTGGAAACTATCAGCCACATATCTAGAGAGCAAGGAGGGTGGGGGCGAAAGCAGAACCGCTCATTCTTATCTATGAGGGTGAAACTGCCCTCTCAATGCTTGCTTCCCCCACCCGCAATAATTTCAACTTCTAGCATAGGTGCCTATGGAATGTGACCCCCCCCTATTCATTTTGGTCTGCCTATTGCCTTCATGCACTTTGCCCACTCCGATCATTTTAAGAAATCAGCATCGGTGGGCCGACCCTTTCGGCGAAATGGGCTCCCTTTCACAGATGCATTCACTTCGCATCACGACAACTTCGGAACGGAGCGTAATAAATCAATAAGGAAAGAATGGTAAGGTTCCTTGATTGATTCTGTATCACGAAAGGCAGATGCAATCCTCCTGTGGTAGCTGAATCAATGGAAAAAAATTACATTACGAAATGCGTACCGCGAACTCCCATAGGCGCACGGCCTAAAACTGGCCGCGTTTCCGTGTTTTTACTTATCCTCCGCTAGGTGGCAGGTTGGTGCCGCTGATGCGCGCAGATCAAAGGCGCCGACGCGGAGTTTCCAATCCAGGCGTACATCATTCATGGTATTTACTCGATCCCACCGCGGCGCACCCTATATATCGCCTTGGGCGCACCTGAAGGGGAGGGGAAATGTCCTCTCCCTGAGAGGTGGTGGGCCGAAGAGAATCGCACTGAGGCTCGAAAAAAAATAACACCAGTATTCCGAAAATATCGCTCAATGCCCCCAAAATTCGCCCGGGGCCCAAAAACCCCCATGGGGACGTGAAAAAATAAGCCGATGCTCGAAAGCATCAATTACAAACTAGGAGGATCATTCAGGGTCCCTATAATCCCCCCCAAGACCCCCCAAAAAACACGTCTGGTACTGAAAAAAAACCTGCCGGGGCTGTGAAGAGATCACGGTGGAGGCCAAAAATTGCGCCAGGCACCACAAGTTGCACAGGGACGAGAAAAAAGAACCTGGGTTAACACGCGCCCTGGAGGGCCTCTGAAAATTACGCGCACTGGAGAGGGGGGGGGGGGCGGATTCCCCCCCCCCCCCTAAAATATCGGCCCCTATTAAAGCTGGAGGCACGGAATTCGCAGGGTGGATGGGTACGGTAGTGAACTCTATTGTGTGCACATTTCATGACCTTAGGTTAATATCTGCAAGGTCAAATGAGGTCACATTTGTTTTGTTTTTTAAATCTTGTTTTGCGTGGCTTGGCTTGTTATTGTTATGGATCGCTGTGATTGTGTTTAGATGCTCCAAAATGGGCATCATTGATGTTTTGGACATTACGAATGATGCAATACAGATGCTAGACCCGACATTTGACCTCAGGTCACCTATATAGCAGCACTTTATCAGGTCAGTTACTTGTTCCAGTTACCGGATCCGGGCCGCCCGCCCAACTGCTCCGTCGGGCAGCTCGGCGCAATCAGCTTCGCGAAGAAAGGAGTGAAGTACATGAATAAAGTATGGAAACGCAATGGCAAACAGTACAAACGACAAACAGTAGTGCATTTATGACAACATTTCAGTTGATCAAGTTTGGTTCCATTAACCTGTCATGAACTTGACCTAACTTGACCTCGGTGACCTAACATGGCCTTGAAACTATATAGCATATCAATATACATCAAACAAGTCGCTAGTGTTGCCAAGAACACTTCCCTTTTGCGATATACGGGAAGCACATCAGCGCCGATTTTTGTGGTCCGGCGCTGGGAAATTTTTTTACTTTAGCGGCCCCTAACTTGAAAATTTTTCGGCCGATTTCCATTTTTCTTACTTTAAACGACGCGCCGGTCATTTCTAAGCAGGTATGCAGAAAATCGCGTATATCGACCGGTAAAATCTGCAGTTATGTGCGAAAAATCGGAGGGGTGGGCGGATTTCGCCCCCCCTCCAGTGCGCGTGTTAAAAAAATCAATCAAATCCGGGAGACCCCAATAATCACTCTGAGGCCACAATCATCGCGCCAAAGTCCCCAAAAACGCGTTGTGACCTGAAAAAAACGAGCCGTGCTCCGAAAAGTCGCACTGGAACATCAAAAATTCCGGTTGGTTGGTTATTTGGGCTTAAGGGCGCATCGACTGCGTTGGTCATACAGCGCCCCAAAAAATCCGGTTGTGTCCTACAATTTTGTTGCAGGAGCCACAAAATAGTCGTCGGGGGCTCGAATACACACAGCGTAGTTCTAAAAGCATACCACGTGTCTCTAAAAGTGCTTCTCCAGCGCGGCACGGTGTCTCTTGCGCTGGGGGCACACAAAACACACGTTCCACGGCTGGAGTTGACCGCTCACGGCTCGGGAACCGGCTCGGCCGGGGCTGGAGAGCGACCACATTCTGAGGCACAGTTATTGTAGTTATTGAAGTTTGCAGCCATTTTGCATGGCTCACCTAGGCAGGATCTTTTCAACGAACGACCGGATATGCTGCTAGGTTCCAGGGAAATCGGATATTCTGGACATGCCATTTGAGACAAGACACGACATCCTACGAAAATCCTTTGACGGAGTCCTTATCTATCACACCCAGGATTCCATGACCAGCTGGAGCATTTTGGGCTCAGGTCCAACTACTTCTCGTTTGAAGGGACTTACACATCAAAAACCAAATAACTCCACCCTTTATAACGATCATGTTAATACCGATAATTTTTATTTCTAGGAAGAGGACTAAGATAATAAAGAAATATGTTCTCCACGATCAGAGACCACACCATGAGGATTATTTTATTTAACTCATATTGCTTAAACTTCCCAACCATGCTGAACTCAATGACTGCACAAAATTAGCCTTAACATGACACAAAATAAGAAGTTTTAGCATGCAACTTGGGTTAACAATAAGGATTACAGGAAACAATAGGGTCAATCTAATGGATATTGGAAAAAAATGAGCAAGGAGGAAATGAATGGCCCCTGTGAATAAAATTAAGCTATATTCGTTGATTACATATACATATATATATATATGTGTGTGTGTGTGTGTGTGTGTGTGTGTGTGTGTGTGTGTGTGTGTGTGTGTGTGTGTGATGTATGTATGTATGTATGTATGTATATGCACGGTGGCGTAACAAAGGAGGACAAAGAGCATATTTTCCCTACTCCCTGAGAGGTGGTGGACCTCAAAGAATGACGGCGGGGCTCGGAAAAATTAAACAGGGAAAATCAATCTGGGCTAATAAGATGGCTCTGGAGCCCCAGAAATCGCACCATAAGCCTAAAGCATTGCGTACGACCCAAACAAGCGTGCCAAGACATCAACAATCACACCGCGGCCCAAAAACATCGCGTCGGGGGCAAACAAAATGAAGCCCTGTCCTGAAAAATTCAGGACGTGATCAAAAAATTGGCATGGATTGCGAAAAGTTGAGTAAACTTTGCAAAATTAAAGGGGTGATAAAAAAATCGCGCGAAGCCCACCAAATTGCGCCGTGGTTCCCAAACATTCCATTGGGGATTCAAATAAATATGGCGGGGCCATAAAACCACACGTTGAGCATTAGCGAAAAACTTTGCAACCCCTCTCCCCACCTAAAAAAACGCACCGGCTCCTGCGAGCAGCGACAGGGCTTTAAGTCATGCATCGGACCCTAAATAAACAGACCGGGAGGCCTAAAAATACACCGGAGGCCCTCGAAGTGCATTTTCAACTCGAGTTACTGGAGACATTTGGACTACCCCGTGGAGACATTTGAACTAAGTCGGCACGTTGTCAGCATAGATGTATAATTGTTCATCTGAGCGACCCAGCATGGCAGTCACGCTCATGAAACCTTAATAAGTTTTCTGCTTCAAGTCGTAATATTGTATTCAAAATTAGTCTCTATCCTGATTTTAGTAACATTCGCCACCATGCTTTGTTTGAAGAGCGCGCGCATTTTATTCAAAGAAAAGGTACTTCTTCCGTGCCGGCCCAGTCGGTTTTGGCTCATGGTTGTTGTGCGTGTGTCGCATGTGCGGAGCGCGGGCCGTGGTTTATGGTTATGGCACCACGGACGTGCGACCCACTCCCGACTGTTCGCCCCGACAGGGCCAGTCGCGTCAGGGCAAGGCTCGAGACAACAGCGTGCATAGCCAAACCGTGTACAGTGAATAAAGAGACCGTGATCTATCAGTGCATCGCTAGCAGACAGTGAGGACTAAGCGTGCACCACCACAATGGTCAGCCACAAGTTTCCTATCGCGGTGCGATGCCCAATCCCATGCCTGTCGCATGGGTCGCCCATGTAACCTGCCTGTAGCCCTCGCTTATCCAGCGCCCCTAATGGCGCCGTGTCTGCTGGAGCATTCCAGCCAGCTGGCACAAATTGCAGCACCACCAAGGAATTGAGTCATTACTGCATCGTACTCTGCCTTACAGCTTTCCATCTCTCAGACACCAATGTTGGTGGGATGCATTTACACACCTGGAGGCAAATTGAGAAGAAGAAGAAAAATTTCCCGATGGGGATTGGCCAATTAGTATAACAGATTGAAAACAGAGCACGGCATCCGACCTTCCTTCAGCAGCTCAGAGATCCGTGGCCCTTACAGTAGCACCCCTTGTCAAATGATTAACGATACATAACATGTAATGGACATCGGCGGTTGGTATCAATGCGATGGCTTATGCGAACAGGACATTTTACCTTGAATCGTTGTCAGGCTCACAGTCTAAGCACCATCAGATCCGATAGGAACACATATCAGACGCAGTTTTTTTCGGGAATGTATTTAAAGAGGAGATATTAAATTAATGGTTGAATTTGAAGTAATGCCAATGGTTTTGGGAAATGCGTACATCTGGCAAGCTTCGCTTTGTAGGCGCATTACGTCCGGCAATATGACGTTTTAAGTTATTGGGTTGAAAAGGCACTGATATCGTCATTTGGCAATGGATATGTGACCACAAATTGGTTGTGACATCAAGTTATAAATTGACTGGAGCAAGTGCGTGAAGCGCTTAATTTGAACATTATCAATGTGATTAGAACAGTTGGGGAATATAATGTTGTCCACATGCTTTGCGAACTACGAGTACGGCTCGCTGACGATGACGGCGATCAGTTCTGGAGGCCCCAGGAGCAGAGTGCGTGCATCTAGGGAGTAGCGTCGCCGTAATTATTCGCGAGCGGTGCCCCAAACACTTGGCGGAGAAAACGAGCCGTGTCCGGGTGACGCCTAACTTATCTCATTAAGCTGCCTGTCACTGGGGAGCGCGCCACCTCTGATCGTCTGGACGAGATGGAGACCGGAGACAGCTCCCCCTCCCCAAATGAACGCCACTTGAGTTAGGAGATGCTCTCCACAGACTCGCTGTAAAGCATGCCTGAAGTTGTCTGTCAAATACAGCTTCATCACAATCACGCACCATAGATGATAGGTGTCTCATGGACGATCGTACACTTAAAAGTCATGTAAAATGCAGCTTAGGGTGACCGGCATCAATGACGGATCCAGGCTGGTGACTTCTGAAAAGAATTTCGTTGATGAAGTAAAATATTATGACTAACACCAGCAATATCACGTGGTCCTCTCCCCCCCCCCGCCAAAAAAACTCATTTCAGTGCAAAATAAGACAGACACGATCTCACGGTATTGCCCCCTGCTAGCTGATTTCATGCAATCGCGCATCTAAGTATTAATGTTGCCTACTATTCACCATATACCTACCATTCACCGGTTCACCGGTTTGCTGTATCAAAACAAACCACCCAGGCGGCTCTGCTTTCAAAGCAGGTTAATTAAATGCGGGGATCTGGTGATGACAGACCAAAGGTGACAGCCCAGCTCGGAGCATTCGTCGTCTGCCGCCGTGGAGCCCTAGTATTTCACTTCCCACCCAAGCCCCGTGACTGGAAGGGAGCAGGGGCAGTGGCTCGAATGTGCGCCGCTTCGCCAGATGACGACTGGGCGCCTTCCACACCATTATCAGCCCAGCCACGATCGTGCCAGGAATGTCGTTTTGCCGGGCAGCCACACAGCCGAAATTCAATCGGGCTGCTCGGTTGTCGGCGACCCGGCGCACCGGTGGCAGCTCACCAGCAGGCCGCCGAGGCCTCGACGGACGCCAGAGGTGCTGCGCCGCCCCGTCATACACGTCTCGGTGGGACTGACGAGTTGCAGGAGGTGGGCGGATACTGAGTCAGAGGTGGCGCGGGGCCGCTGAGTGTTACACGAGGTGCTGACAGTCGAGAGTGGTGCGAGGTGCGGGCCCGCTGAGTGTGGCGCGAGGTGCGGGACTGCTGAGTGTGACGCGAGGTGCTGACCGCCGATAGTGACGCGAGGTGCGGGGCCGCTGAGTGTGACGCGAGGTGCTGACCGCCGATAATGACGCGAGGTGCGGGACTGCTGAGTGTGACGCGAGGTGTCAAGCCGCTGAGTGTGACGCGAGGTGCGGGCCTGCTGAATGTGACACGAGGTGCTGACCGCCGATAATGATGAGAGGTGCGGGGCCGCTGAGTGTTACACGAGGTGCTGACAGTCGAGAGTGGTGCGAGGTGCGGGCCTGCTGAATGTGACACGAGGTGCCGACCGCCGATAATGATGAGAGGTGCGGGGCCGCTGAGTGTGGCACGAGGTGCGGGGCCGCTGAATGTGACACGACACGACAGTGACACGAGGTGCCGACCTGCGAGCGTGACCCTATGTTTTGGGGCCGCTGACAGTCGGCATGATGTGTGCAGGCGGAAATCACGTGCGTTTCGCCGTCGACTCGACACGCCAGGTGGAGCCGGGTGTCGGACATGCTCGTCGAAGGCGTAATTAGCGCGAGTGGCTGGCAGCGCCGCGCTAGCGGCCGGCGCCGCATCCACCGTCCAGCTCCGCCATCGCCGCCGAACCTGGCCCGCGCCATTGCCCCAGGACCACTCGACGCCGCCATTCCGCGAACGGGCGCCTCTGTTGACACAGCGACAATGTCGATCCTTCACAGAATCGCAATCGTCATGCTCGACGACAGGGTCGGCGACCGCCCAGGTGACCGGCTGTGTCGCCAGCTGGCGCCGTTTGGTGTCGACCAGCATTCCCGAATTGCCGCAGGGCAGCGTCGGGCCGGCTCCCGCTCTTCGATCGCGCCAGCTACGCCCGCGAAGACTCGACAGTGCGGCCGCCCGAACGTCGCGTCAGCGCGTGCCGGCGATGAAGATGGACGAGGTCGCCGATTGATCGATTGGGATACGATGCGGTAGCGCATGTTTTACCGCCGGCGGCCGGTAATTATCGTCTCGTGCAGCGACGCACTGCCGCGGCGTGTGGCGGGCGGCGGGTGACGGGTGGCGGGTGCGCGTGCTGCGCGCCGCGCAGCTGTGACCGATGAACGTGAGCTTCCGGCCCGACGTGCAACGGCGCTATAAAATGTTAATTCGTCTCATAATGTCGGAGTACGGCACTCGGGACCTGTCAAGCCCCATTATGTTGCTACTGAACAGTCCATTGTTCAGGACGGGTCGGTTCGGTGCTGTGCGTGGGCTTTTCAAAGCGATGGACCGAGGCGATTGTGTCGCATCCATGTAAAGTGAAATGTGTAGGTAGTGTTGCATGGGCCACATGGGGACCACAAAAGCCATCAAGTGACTTTGACGCAAGTAGGAAAAAGTCGCTCCTATGACGCACACTTCCTAAAAGCGCACAATGAGCTTTCTTTTTTATGGCGAAAACGTCGCACAGGAAGGATGCACGCAGCAGAAATCAGTAGCATGACGAATTCTGCAGGGATATGCGGGTGTGTATTGTTTTCCGTTGACATAAAACCACAAGAGCTGGTTTTCGATGGTAAGTGCTGAATTTGGTTACAAAAAAATTCATAAAAACACAATTACATAGTATCAGTTATCTAACATTTTCGTAGAACCTATAATTTGACATTACAAATATGCTGCACGTTTGAAAGCCAGTTCCAACATGTTTCTCGAGGCGGGGGTGTGTGTATCCGAGGATGCATGTGGTGAGTGGGAGAGCACTGGAGTGGGAGAGCGTCGGGTGTGCGCTTTTGGGGCATCGGGTGTTCCATTAACGCACAGGAGTGGTGCCCCTATTACGTACTTTCCGCGCACATATGCAGGCGGTGTTCCTCCTCACGTTCGGATACTCAGGGATCTAGGATCTTGGTAATGAGAGGTGGTGCCCCTTCGGCGGGCCAAAATTGTCTCTGAGGGTGCCATGCAATCCTCATTTCCGCAAATCAGAGACAAGCTGGGGAAAGGCGATGACGTTTCCCAGGAGAGCACCACACATGGAAATTTGTCATAAAAAGATTGCAAGTTTTGTGTTTGCTCCAAACTCAAGGAGGGACCGACCAGTGGCGACTCCAGGAACGGGTCTGTCGGTCGACTTGGGAAGTGGGGGAGGTAGGTGGCTATTCCGACCTTTTCATCTCACTTTTACATTTCGGTTTACCCTCGGATTTCACGTCAGTATGGACTCCTGGAGGAGGCGATGGAGCATACATGACCCCCGTGGCCCTCCCTCATAGCTGCGGGGGCGACTTCCCTTTCGAATCTGTTCTCACACGTTTGGCACGATTCCCAGCGTTGTCGCCGACGCTGCGACCGACGGAAACGACGCGGTATCTTGCGGCGCCGGCGCTGCTTCCGCCAGCGCTATGTCCGGAGGTGCCGGAGTTATGGCTGAAAATATTCACACTGTGAAGACTGATGGTGAGATGAGCAAGGCACGGGCAAGTGAGAAAAGCCGTGAACGGCAAAGCCAATGTGGTAAAAATGGCGCTTTTCGAAGACGCGGCTACACAAGAAGTACAGCAAAAAAAAGACGTACCGACAAGTGCAGGAAAAGGGCGTCGAAATTGAGTGGAGCATTCAGAACCGAAACGAACGGCTATCTGGTAGTCACAGCGATGATGCACAATGTATGTATTGCTGCATGAAGTAAGGGCGCTCGTGTGAAGGCAAGATTCAGTGCAGTTCATGCATCGAGAGGGCCTGTGTGCCCCGACGTGACCCCAAACTAGGCCAGCTTGGCATGCAATGGTTGTCGTGATTGACCAACTACCGTAAGGCAATACGGGAGCTGTTGCTTTGGCTTAATTTTTCGTGGACCTCTTGATATATATTGATCCAGTCTCACTTGGTCCGGCTCCGGTGCAATTTGTGAGGCCACATTGCAATGTTTAGGTCTCGGGGCTCACTTTCAGGGACCTGGCGCGATTTTCGTGGTCCATGGTGCGATTTTCGGATGCTCCGGCAAGGTTTGTTCGGTGCTCTGTCGCGGTTGCTGAAGTCCGGCGCGATTTCGTTTGAAGCCCCAGTTTTTTTGTGTGGGGGGGGGGGACAGCGCGATTTCTCGAGGGATCGCCCCGACATTTTGTCGTCGGTCAATCGCTAGATACCTATCTATGCTGGCTCACTCAATTTAACCACAAGATAACGTCCCATTCCCCGGAAGACCCAGCACTACATCTTTCGCTGCATTGGCATGCCATTTCCACTTCTCTATGTTTGAAACGTAAAATATGATGTCCATAACTATGCAAGGACTGATTTCAAGTTACTACGAGCGCTACGAGCAGAGCTGACGAGTATCCAAAATGGCACATAATGTGCGACAGCTGACGAGATTGTTATCGAAACACGTTAAACAGCCGTGACAACATCAATGGCCAATCCTGGCAACAGTGATGCCATTGCAGATTGCTTCACCTCATGTTCAACATCTCCCCTTATTAATTATCCGGATTTCGACGAATGTATTCTTAGATATTGGATTAAAACAACTCCATGTGCCAGCAGTAGAAATCACGTATACGCTGAAAGTGGAGGGGATTTTTCCCATATATATATATATGTATATTAATGTGTGCATGCATGGGTATGTCTATGTGTGTGCACAGTACTCTTGAGCTTCGTTACTTTTCGATGCCTAGATATATAAGCCATCCCACTACAAATTTATACTCGGTATCGCACTGGCAACAGACTGTGGTCCAGGGTTTCGGAGCGACCACAGAAGTCATGTCCATCAAGTTCAATGTTCTCATTGCCCATATATTCCGACAGCCTAAGGGGAATAAAATCATCATTCTGTGGCGATTACACTGTCTGTTCTTTGAAAGAAACTGCTGTATTTTCCACCCACGATCTGACATTTTCGCAGCGAGCACCGTTGGAGGAGAGTAAACGTGAGGCCCATCGCGTCACAGGCGGCGTGAAGCCGGAGATGGTGCTTTAGTGCATCGCAATCTTCATCTGCATCGAATGATTAGGTCTGTCTGTGGATCTAAATGCAAGTGCAGTATCTAAAGTTCAGGTGTTTTTATGGATCAGATAAGGGACAATAAAACACATTGCAGATCCACACAAGATAAAATGTTCGTGCGATGTCAGGAAATTGAAAAGCTGCGGTGTGTTGCATTATTTGAATTCTGAGCGTAAAAAAGACGTCGGTAGAAGTCCGGTCTGTATTCGTATTCCTTGTCCTCGCAAGACAAGGTTAGCTTCACTTCCCATGCTCGCGCTCTGACCCCGAGCTGGAAGGATCAGATGGCATCCGCCTCGATAAGGTCTCGCCGACACTAAAACGCACACCAATTCTCCAGTTTCGTGCGTGACTAATGCATGCCGTGCGACAAATGGCTCCAGGCTTTTTTCGTGCAGTGTCGCCGTGCTTGTAGAGACCACGCGCCACCTAATGCCCTGCTTACTTCCCGCTGCGTTTGCCACCGTCACGCACCGACTGTGACGGGCAGGTGCAGTGCTCCCGTCTGGACAGGGTATGCCGGTGCGCGTCACGCACGCCACGCACAGATGCGGTCGGTGATCAGGCTGCCCGATGTGACACGCTTGTCGCCCTACCGGAGCCCGAGGCGACCAAGTCGAGACGACTGCCGCCGGCCAGCGTCGTCGCCGACGCGGCGGCGCGGGAAGCCGGCGGCGATCCTCGGATGGGAAGTCCGGGAGTCGACTGGACGGCCCGGACCGGCACGCGCGTGGCGGGCGCGTCGGCGGCGCGGCTCTCGCGACACAGTGGCACACCTCCGTCCCGGAGATGGCATCGTTCACGTGTGACGGCCCACCGGTGCTACGGTGATGGCGAGGTGACCGCTGGACGACAACATACGGACGTAACAAGCTCTCGGAACACGGCAGGGAGCCAGTAAGTATAATACTGGTATACGCTAGCCAGTGTTTTGCTATTGATATTCCTTGTAGTAAAGCACAATGTACCAGTTGCGTTGGGCACTGCCAATTACATCAGTTGATGAGCCTGGTCGGGTAGTGTTTCAATGTAGGTATACTTCGTTTTCATGAGTTAATATTTTTTTATTTGGACTTACCAAGGGATATAGAAAAAAATCGCAATCTTTTGACATCATGCTGGCCAGTCTATCACATTTTTTTACCACTGTTACTTAAAGTTACAGGTAAATAGTTTTAAATAACTGCTCATGGGTGGGCTGTGCCACGAATACTGCTGCGGCGACTTGCCAGAAAAAGGTAATGCAAAAGAGTTTGTACTTCATGACACAATGACATGGGTATAAGGTCCACGGGTGGAGTCCCGGGTCCACGGGTCCCGTCCCCACACACGGGTGGAGAATGGTGTTCAAAGTTGGTATGGGTGAGGCGGCGACGAAGGCAAGATTTTACCAAGGTGTACCCATTTTTCAAAACTGTCGGTATTTATCCACCATTTTGTGTTTGCAGTTTTCACAAAACAACAACGAAACCTTATACACGACATGATGCAACATCTGACCTTTCATGTGCTCTTTTCAGGCCTTCGGAGGACTTTTTGCGTCTCTGAGGTACAGTGTACAGGAAAAGTAATGGTACCATTTACTGAGCGACGTAAAACCATCTTTTACATCGAAAACTAAATAAAATACCATAGTAACATTTCCCACGACGAAGCGCAAGGCACTTTAGCGAGATTAGGCAATGGATTCACGTTTTGCGCTCTAGTAGTCCGTGTGTAATTCCGTAAAACAAGAACTATTTGCTTAGCTCAAAACGCTCGAATCGTGTTCGTCTAGGTGGGGGTTTGCCTGCTCCGTGCTCGATTGCCGCCGGGCTCTGCCCACCTGCGGGACTGGTCATATGTTGTGGTATCATGTACAAAAGCTGCACTACGATGTGATATTTGTAGAATAACTGGCCCGGTCAGACTGGCTGGGTACTGTAGCCAGGTAATGGCTCGCTGCCACCAGAAAGGCAGAGCCGTCTTAACCCGTTCCGTCCCGAATTTAAGCTGTCGTGAGCTGACCAAACCCAACCAAACCGAGTACTTGGGATGATCTGGAACGTAAATTATTAATGGAGACTACATCTCTCCCTCCTACTGATGATTCCCTGGTTCACGGGATCCGCTGAACACCAAACTGGGCAAGGTCAATGCAATGCAGCACATTCACACGAGCTGATATTTCGAGTACATGAGGAAACTCGTAGTGAACGTGCAAAATCAAATGCATGGGAACATGGGCGCAAGAACCGTTAACAAACACAGAGGGTGGACAGACAGACAAATATGGGGCCAAACTCAGCAATTTGTACGATGAAGTATGTTGTTGTCTCTCGCTATACACATGATTTAAGCCTTAATTCATGAGCATATTTCTGTTCAATCTCTTAGCTCAATCTCTTAGCCTACTTTTTGGGAGAAAGCATGTGTCACGCCCCCTGCTCCTGGGCATATTCATGCTTGAGAAGTCCAAAACTGTTCGGAGAGAAGCGGGGTGATCGATTTTCCAAGCATGTTCTGTACAGTTAACATCATCGGTGTTTGTTTCGCAGCTGCTCTCGCTGCACATCACCCAGTTCCCGAATCCACTGTATAGAAGACGGCATATGCCAATAGCGTTAGTACGGAACTGTGAAAGTAGTCAAATTTGATCTCATGTGTGGTTCTGTACCCAGAGACATCTACAGAATAGTCTTTCCACACCCTTAGTTAGTCCTTCCCCGGCTGTTCCCTGCATTCATCAGGGTACAGTTTTTGTTTCTTCTGTGTAGTTCGGAGCACGGGCGATGACACCAGTCGTGGGTGGGGTTGGAAACCATTGCTGGCTGCTGAACCCCTGATCCCTGCTTCTGGGGGAGAGAACAGGAATGCAACTTACTAAAACTGAAACATCGTGAGTGTCTGGAGTGACGCGACCCGAGGTACCAGTTTTTAATTCGATGGACGATCCAGGGGACCCAGTTCTGAAGTTGGGCCCCTGAGCTGGCAAGAGATCTCCATCCATGGCTTAGTCGATAACGTATTGCACAGTTCCGTGCGACGCATGCCGAGAGTGGATAAGGCATGAGGACGCATCACGCCTATGCAGACCTGTCTCGTTGACAAAGACGAAAACACGAGCACAGCACACAGAGCGATACTTCCAACACTGGCAATGAGTGGCCGCTCCTGCGACCTACTGTCGTGTCCATCTGCCACAGTTGTCGACCACCTCTTGCATTCGCCTGAGAACGGAGTGAGTCAGGCGCTTGCATTACATACGAGACAATTGGAATCAAACAGCCCCAATTCGTTCCCAGAGTTCGTCGCTGGTTACACGAGCGGCTCTCAACTCTGGCATTGGGGTGCTGGTCATGCGCTTTCCGAAACATAACGTTTTATTCACCACAATTGGGCTCTGAAAATGTGTATTCTACACGAGAGTAGAATGTCAACTGGTCCTCAAGCGCTTATCGGCAACATAGCGTTTTACTAGTCACAATTGCACTCTAAAATGTTGTCGTGTACACAAGAGTAGAATTCCAACTGAATGGGACCTCGAGTGAATGAGTGAATTAGTGAAAGACAGTGCAAAACATAATATGGAGGTAGGCGAAAGGCAAATATATCTGGATACTACAAATTAAGAGTTGTGGGAATGAACGAAGTTGTGGGAATGAACGGACAAACAATGCAAATTAACACAGTTGGGATGTCTGTATTTTTATTCACAATGCCAAGAGACAAATGTGGGTCCTATGTACCTCCAAATTACATTATGTGATTCCACGGCTGCGCATGCAATGGTATGATTTTGTATTGCTTAAGTGGGAATGCATTCGCCATGTGTCGCCCGATATCAAATAAAGTTCGCGGGCACTTGTCACGCTGTTATAAAACTGCCGAGTTTGCACTGCAACGCATTGTGACTCATGTTGTGCGAGTACACATTTTCCGTTCCGCTTCGTAGGGGATCAGTACCTGTGTGAAACAGCAATAACGCACAGAAGAAATTACCTGGGAAGCGGAAGCGCCAATACGACGAATTTCCAGAGCCACATATTATTTCTGAGAAGTGCTACAGGCTGGTAGCGCTCAAACCAAATCCGGCACCAGTCTAAGAGATGTTCACAAGATGTTGAATGATAGGTATTAGATAGAAGGCGGAAGGCGCTAACAATACGATCTACGAAAGCTGAGAACACTAATTCGCCCGGGTGACTGAGGGCTGTAGTAAACACTGTGTTCGAATTCCGTGATCCTACGTCAATTCGCTATCGGCCAAATGGCGCCAACTATCATGCTCTTCTCTATCTTTCGTTCGTTTTGGCGTCATTGGTATAACTAAGGCGCACGTTTGGTGGGGAATATAGCACAGAGAGACATTAGCAACATAGTTCATATGTAAGTTCATTGCCGTTAGTTTTATAAGTGTTACTTGGACATGCTTAACATGCCTAACAGTCATTTTTTACACACCGTTTCGTCCGACACGTTTGACGTTGTACATTAAGAACTTGCAAAATATCCAACCACAGTATTTTTTAAACATCGATCTGGATCCATATATGAAAGTAAACGAATAATCACATTTGTAAGTTCCTTAGTTTTGGGGATATTTGTAAAAGGCCGAAGAGAATAGCTGACTCCAGCACTAATACTAGTGCATGTGTTAACCCACGAATGACAGGGGCCATTTTCCCCATTCTGCTTTTTCCATGATTACAGTAGAACCGGTAAAGCTAGAGCTGTGAAACATGGCATAGTCTAAGATTGGTTATTCAGATATGTTGCGTTTAAAATTCGATGTCCGGCAGGTCTAGGTTAGGTTAAATAACGCCACAGAAACATGTGCCTGGACGGTCACGGGATTCTTATAATGTTGATGACTATGTCATCCATGGATGGTCGGTGGTGATATTGAGTTCATCTGCGATGAAGTTACATATAATCTGTTCGAAGTATCTGGGTTACCGTAGGTCATGTCAATAGACTATGGCCATAGTGGGAAGCTGCTAATTCGATGGAATCTATCATTCATATAGATATGAAAATAGTGCATTTATCAGCCAACAATGTTAGACATAATTATTTAAGCTGCATTATTGTACTGCAGATGTTATTCTTGATCGTAATTATGCATTGCATTCTACGCACAGAACATGATCTCATTTGACCTCACATTTCCTCACGTGACCCAGCGTCACCTTGTGTTCAGAATGTTCCCAGCTGAGCTTCTGAGGCGTTTAATATAATTCAGTACAACACATTTGTATTGTATTCGGTAACTTTGGGGATATACTGCGGTCCACCTGAGACTCAAGCATGCTGTGCTTGACCTGACCTGTGACGTCATCAGTGGCCTCCAAGGTAGCAATAATTGGTATCCTGACAGGGATGTAGCCAAGACTGAGGGGGCGGTGTGGGCCGTTGCCCCTCCTTGTGCTCCGACGGACCCCTTGCGCGGCCCGGAGGGTCGCACAAGGGGTCCTCTACGCCCTACCTCTACTACGTAATCATCTACGCCTTACGGGATCGCCATGACGGGAATGGAAAGGGAAACAACAATTTATATTGCTGTTGTCGGGCCCCTAAAAACGTCTACGAACTCTTATGAATGTATACTGGTGCTTATGAACGTCCACGGGCCCTTACGAACGTGTACGGGGGAGTGAGTTTAGAGGCGTGTCGGACCGTGGAGGTCATGGAAGTCAGGGGTCACATAGAGATGCTGCCTTTAAAGCGAGTGGGTTTTTGTAAGCAAGTCTAAGGCAAGTGCATATTTACGCTAAGTGAGTCTTGCGTTACAGTGCATGTGACGTTAAGATGCTGAAGGCGGGGGATGTTTAGTGTTTTTAGTTTTTGTGAATGAGGTTAGTACGGTGTTTTGCAGTTCGGCTCATCTACGTTCGTTGTGCCTCTGGGTAGCCGTCTTACGTTGTGAATTGCAGGGCAAACCGGCTCATCTACGTCCGATGGCACATCTGGGTAATCGTTTTACGTTAGGCTAATTTTAAAGCAAGTCGACTCATCTACGTCTCACGGCACCGCTGGGCAGTAATTTATTTCAAATGGGAAAGCGAATCGGCTCATGTACGCCCGATTCCACTCGTGGATGGCTATTTACGTTATTCCAACGAGTGTGTGCGCGGGCATGCATGGTGTGGTGGAGTGCGTGTTGAAATGCGCGTTGGTGGTATGGTGTCTACAATGCTCCTGCTAGTTTGGTGGCATACAGATATCAAAATAGTAAATGGAGGATTTCTGGGTGTTTGTCAACCGGAAGCAATTGAAGCGAGAGAGTCATGCCCTCTTTTTGGCAGAAGGTATTAAGTGGTTGTCTTCGAGCGTCAAAGCTAGTGCAGTCTAACAGTATGTGGCCCATGCATAATGTGGTGATGCAGGTGTCGCAGTGAGGTGTGCATAATGGCCATCCTCTAATTGAGGCTGTGTTAGTTTGGTGCAACGAGTTTTAAGTCTAGTGAGGATGACTTTCTTTTGATTGTGCGATTAATTTGATGTGTTCCACGTGCCCAGCGTTGATTTGATGTGAGTGTGATTGGTACGGTGAGGTGTAGAGTTGTGTTGTGTCCATGTGTTCTGGTGATGTTGATGTTTCTGGTGATGTTACAACGCCACGTATGTGGCGTTGTAGGAGTGCTTCACTATCGTCTACCGAATATTCCATGCTGGGATAAGTGGTCGATGCTGAACGCATGCGGACCTTTACAAAGCTTACGGGCCCTCACAGAAGTGTACGAACACTTACTAACGTCCATGGGCTCTTGCGAACGTATGCTGGCCCCTACGAACATCTACGGGCCCGAACGACCGTCCACGGGCCCTTACGAAATTCTACGGGCCCTTACGAACGTCTACGGCCGCTTATGAACGTCCATGGGCGCTTATGAATGTTTATGAGCCCTTACGAATGGATGTGGGTCCTTACTAATGTGCACAGGCTCTTACCAGAGTCCACGAGCCTCTACAAACGTTTAATTACGCCATACAGAATATTGGATCGACGTTTCTTCCAAGGAAGCTTTGACATTCTACAACTAAGTGCATGCTTAGGTGGTTAGCATTCCTGGTATATAACAGTGTCACGTTTACTTGCAATTTGGGAAGGGAGGGGATCCGACAATCTTTGGCCCCAATGAGGATAAAAAGCGATATTTTTCGAAGGGATAAACGAACCTTTTTCGACATAAATTGTTCAACATTCGTGGAGCTTTAAAATTGTGGGTGTGCATCCTTCTTGGAATATTTTTAGCTACGTCCCTGTCCAGGCCATAGCTAGGATGTTACCAACTGGTAAAATTGTTTGAGTTGCCTTTTAAAACACAAATGTTGTCACAGAAAATTGGTGTGGCCATGGCCATACCTGCCATATCGCATTCTCCATCTATGGGTATAAACAGCATGGAAGAATGCGAGCACTGAGCTGAAGCTGGAACGTGACTTCGTGGGTTTGCCTTGCTCATTAGATGCCCATACCTTGTACATTTGCCCATTGCCCATGCCCATGCCCATCTGCCTTCGTAAGTTTGCTTTGCCCATTATATTTTCATTAAAAGGAACAATCAGTACGTTAGGATTGGGTAAGTTCGTCTTCTAATAGTTAGGACAAGAGAATGCCGACTATCCTGGCACCCCTGACCTGCAATGAATGACATAATCAAACGTCACATAGCATCCACATTCACCCTCCGGCTGAGAGGATCAGCTGACAACTGGCCCGATACCTTCGGGGAGGTGGTGTCCGGTCGGTAGTGACGGAGCATTGACGGCTATTGAACTCCAGTCTAATAAGCCTCTGCATCGGAATTCTCCGATCAGATAGTGGTTTGTGGTAGACGCAATAAGCCCTGCGTGCCGAGGTTCGTGATTCTGCAAAGCCGATCTGGGAAATATTCTGATACGTGCCTAAAGCGCTACTCGTCATGGGCGTAGAAACAGGGTAAGCGTGTGTGAGGACAGCAAGGCCCATGGTTCCCATTTCGGAAGCCTTAGCCACTAACACAATGGGCGCTGCATGAAATGCATCATTTTAAGCAGTGATTTGGCCTTCCTCCTAATATTTCGATCACGACTACGCCATCTCCCAGCTATCCAATCAGTTTTATGCACGCGACCTACCAGTAGAAGTTGCCTCTATTGGCAATTTATTTGGATAAGTGCATAATAAATTAAGAGGTGTCGTACGGAGGATGATTTCCTACCTGGTAACATGGATGTGATGCTGTCATCGATTGCCGGGCTATTGTGATGTTGATAATAGAAAGCAAAACGACTATTGTGGCTCCCGTTGCCATCGTGGCGCTGAACCTTCATTCGCTGATAAAAAACCGGTAGAATGGTAAAAAATATACCTTTTTTTCAGCGAATGAAGGCTCGGCACCACAAAGGCAACGGGAGCTACAATAGTCGTTTTGCTTTCTATTATCAACATCACTATAGCCCGGCAATCGATGACAGCATCACATCCATGTTACCAGGTACGGAGGATGATTTCCTACCTGGCAACATGGATGTGATGCTGTCATCGATTGCCGGGCTATAGTGATGTTGATAATAGAAAGCAAAACGACTATTGTGGCTCCCGTTGCCTTTGTGGTGCAGAACCTTCATTCGCTGATAAAAAAACCGGTAGAATGTTTAAAAATGTAACAAAGCAATTATTACAGTTCAAAAATGGGACCAAGTGTAGAGAAGTTTCTATATAGGTCACGTGATAGTCCAGGATAATGACCTCGCGTCACGACAACCAGTTCGGCTGTTCAAAGAGATTGTCCTCCGCACGGTATATTGTGCAGCAGGTTTTGGCCATTGAACAGTAACACTCAAACTCCAGTGCATACGTAAAATGTTCCACGACAACGACCGACCGCGATATTTCCTAGTGTTGAATTTTAAGGCCGAAATCAGTTATTAATTTAGAACTCGCGACCGCCAGCGTTACAGACCCGCGTCACTTGGCTGCTCAGAGACGACTGCCTCGGGGGTCTGCACAAGCCGCTAACCCTCCGTGCAGCTAACGGGTGACGAAAGTACACGTCACGTTTGTCGGGCGTCGGCCCAGACCAGCCCCGAAAGCGCTGGATCAGCTGCGGTGACGGCGCCGCTCAATAATTGGACTTTCGACTTCCGGCGGCGGCAACGTCGGCCGCGGCCGTCGGAAGGACCGTTACGGCGCGCGTTACAGTTCAGGGCGACAGATCGGCGCGCTTACGGGATACAGCATGTACAATTACGGGACAGCCAAAAGTGCAATTTTATAGAAACTCTTACACAAGGGGCAAAAAGCCAATCATTACTGTGGATGTTTAGTTTCATTAGACATCCAAAAGCATACTAATATACTCATAGAACTTCAGAAAATACGGTCTTTAAAAATTGTTCATGCTAGTTTACCGATACTCCAAAACTAGAAACCTACCCCGTTTATATGAGCAGGTCAGCCGTAAACGAAAATTTCCAATCTTGTTAATTCGCAAAAGTTCCAATCGCGCGGCCCGTTTACAAGGGCAAAGCAGGCACCTAATCGGATTTGTACGATTTGACGGCTGACGCAATGTGGTGAAAAGTTCCGAATATTTGGCGCATTTTTGCGCTTCTGACGCACCTGCTTCGAGCAACGGCGTACACAGGCACAAGGTATCATCAATGATCCACGTAGTTAGAGGTTGCTGGACAGAGATATAGGGAATTTGTGAATTCGAATGATTCACGTAGCCGATGACACGTTGTCGATGACAACATAGCCGTTTCTTCTTCGTAAATAAAACGGTGCATTGTTTCTAGGTCAGACTATGTTCTATAGTATGTATATGTTCCAGACTATGTAATGGTGCATTGTTCCAGACCGGGCTTGTTCCAGACTGTGCAATAGTCAAATGAACAGGGTAAATCAGGTTCACTACGCAATCCAAGAGATAAATCAGCAAAACCCAAACGCTGTCAAAAATCCGCAAGTTGAACACTCCGCCACATCGTAAATCTCACGGCTGGCGCACGCACTAATAACGTTACGTCTCAGCGCCGATTTCAGCTGTTACATGTCTGATTTTTGTGTTTCATAACTAGGTTTGCAATTAGAATAAAAAACAAGACGTTTATTTGTCATAATTATCCTAAATTTACTCAAAACTTAGCACAGAATACCCTCAAGAAGAGCCATCACACTTGCAGCCGTACCGTTATTTGTTCATAGTTGGCGCTAATCGCAAAATTCCACCTACTGAAGCGTAAATTTGCGTTAAGACATAAGACATCAAGACATAAAAGATCAGCGCAACTATGAGCCACGAGGGCCCTTTTTGGTTGCACTCTGGACACTGAACCAGTGCCCACCAAATCCGTTGATCAGCCCTCCCTGGAATACCGAAAAGCAAGCCCTATATTCTCATAATGATTGTCTATGCTATTTTTAAAGATGTTCAGTGTGCTGCTACTGACAATGGTTTCTGGCAGCTGGTTCCAATGTTCTACTACCCTGTTGGTGAAGAAAGACTGCCTTAACCTTGTCCTGCTGTGATTAACTTTAATTTTGAATTGATGACCTCTAATTGCATCATTTCTGTTCAATTCAAACATTTCCCTGAGATATCCCTGTTCCTGACCATGAACAAATTTAAAGACCTCGATGAGATCTCCTCTCAGCCTTCTATATCTAAGTAAAAACATATTCAATTTCTTCAATCTTTCCTCATATGCCAGGTTGCTTATACCATTAACCATTTTTGTTGCCCTCTTGTGCTCTCTCTAAAAGCCAACAATCTTTTTCATAACTAGGGGACCAAGCTTGGACACAGTATTCCAAATGTGGCCTGACATATGCACAGTAAAGCTTCCTGATGACTTCCTCACTTTTGTACGATACATTCCAATTTATTGCCCTAAGCATTCTTAGTGCCTTCTTCCTGGCTTCTTTGGCATGTTCTGATGCCCCTAGTTTTGTGTTTAAAAAAACACCTAAGTTCTTCTGCTGAATCACAGATAGTACTTGGCCACCCATCAAGTACGGAGCCTTCATATGCTGCAAGCCAGCTTTTAAAAAGACGCCCGGGACAGAGTTGTGACGCATCAGTAGAAACAATTGTCAAAACTTGACAATTCGGAAGCTTATTGGGCAAATTCACAAACGAGATTCAGCTGATCGAGCACCACCATAACACACGTCAGATTGGGCAGGTAGGGTTGCCGGATGCCATAGGCATAGCAACCTGAACCCCGGAAATGGCCACCTGTCTATCAAGCGGCGACCCTATATAACAGCCTATCAGTTGATGCGCGTCAGGCAAACAATGCCGCTTTTAAACACCATGTACCGAATAGTTTATGTTTGAATAGGTGATCACTGGTCAGTTCAGTCACTTGCAGCTGTGACAATATTCATGCACCTGCAATTAGCGTCTACCCTCACTTATTGAGTTTTAAAACCTCATTTCATCGTTGCTGTTAGGCCGCTCCATTCATGGTGGCCTACTTTTAATGAGCTTGTCTATTAGTTGGCCCATTCCCTGTCACGGGCGCGGGTAGCCCTTGTCATGCGAGAGCCTTTTCTAAATCGTCTGTTCAGGTAGACGTTAGATGATCCGCCCTCCGCCGCCGCGCGACTGGCTTACGATATCCCGAAGCGGGCCCGACAGCTGTGCAATCCCAGCAGGCAGGGAGAGCCGGTCTGGGAGGGCGTGTGGGCGGGGGTGGGCGGGCCCGACAGCTGTGTAATCCCAGCAGGCGGGGAGAGCCGGTCTGGGAGGGCGTGTGGGCGGGGGGTGGGCGGGGGTGGGCGGGCCCGACAGCTGTGTAATCCCAGCAGGCAGGGAGAGCCGGTCTGGGAGGGCGTGTGGGCGGGGGTGGGCGGCGGTGGGCGGGCCCGACAGCTGTGCAATCCCAGCAGGCAGGGAGAGCCGGTCTGGGAGGGCGTGTGGGCGGGGGTGGGCGGGGGTGGGCGGGCCCGACAGCTGTGCAATCCCAGCAGGCAGGGAGAGCCGGCCTGGGAGGGCGTGTGGGCGGGGGTGGGCGGGCCCGACAGCTGTGTAATCCCAGCAGGCAGGGAGAGCCGGTCTGGGAGGGCGTGTGGGCGGGGGTGGGCGGGCCCGACAGCTGTGTAATCCCAGCAGGCAGGGAGAGCCGGTCTGGGAGGGCGTGTGGGCGGGGGTGGACGGGGGTGGGCGGGCCCGACAGCTGTGTAATCCCAGCAGGCAGGGAGAGCCGGCCTGGGAGGGCGTGTGGGCGGGGGTGGGCGGGACCGACAGCTGTGTTATCCCAGCAGGCAGGGAGAGCCGGCCTGGGAGGGCGTGTGGGCGGGGGTGGGCGGGCCTGACAGCTGTGTAATCCCAGCAGGCAGGGAGAGCCGGTCTGGGAGGGCGTGTGGGCGGGGGTGGACGGGGGTAGGCGGGCCCGACAGCTGTGTAATCCCAGCAGCCAGGGAGAGCCGGCCTGGGAGGGCGTGTGGCGGGGGTGGGCGGCCCGACAGCTGTATAATCCCAGCAGGCAGGGAGAGCCGGTCTGGGAGGGCGTGTGGGCGGGGGTGGGCGGGCCCGACAGCTATGTAATCCCAGCAGGCAGGGAGAGCCGGCCTGGGAGGGCGTGTGGGCGGGGGTGGGCGGGCCCGACAGCTGTGTAATCCCAGCAGGCAGGGAGAGCCGGCCTGGGAGGGCGTGTGGGCGGGGGTGGGCGGGCCCGACAGCTGTGTAATCCCAGCAGGCAGGGAGAGCCGGTCTGGGAGGGCGTGTGGGTGGGGGTGGGCGGGCCCGACAGCTGTGTAATCCCAGCAGGCAGGGAGAGCCGGTCTGGGAGGGCGTGTGGGCGTGGGTGGGCGGGGGTGGGCGGGCCCGACAGCTGTGTAATCCCAGCAGGCAGGGAGAGCCGGCCTGGGAGGGCGTGTGGGCGGGGGTGGGCGGGCCCGACAGCTGTGTAATCCCAGCAGGCAGGGAGAGCCGGCCTGGGAGGGCGTGTGGGCGTGGGTGGGCGGGCCCGACAGCTGTGTAATCCCAGCAGGCCGGGAGAGCCGGTCTGGGAGGGCGTGTGGGCGTGGGTGGGCGGGCCCGACAGCTGTGTAATCCCAGCAGGCAGGGAGAGCCGGTCTGGGAGGGCGTGTGGGCGGGGGTGGGCGGGCCCGACAGCTGTGTAATCCCAGCAGGCAGGGAGAGCCGGTCTGGGAGGGCGTGTGGGCGGGGGTGGGCGGGCCCGACAGCTGTGCAATCCCAGCAGGCAGGGAGAGCCGGTCTGGGAGGGCGTGTGGGCGGGGGTGGGCGGGGGTGGGCGGGCCCGACAGCTGTGTAATCCCAGCAGGCAGGGAGAGCCGGTCTGGGAGGGCGTGTGGGCGGTGGTGGGCGAGCCCGACAGCTGTGTAATCCCAGCAGGCAGTGAGAGCCGGTCTGGGAGGGCGTGTGGGCGGGGGTGGGCGGGCCCGACAGCTGTGTAATCCCAGCAGGCAGGGAGAGCCGGTCTGGGAGGGCGTGTGGGCGTGGGTGGGCGGGCCCGACAGCTGTGCAATCCCAGCAGGCAGGGAGAGCAGGTCTGGGAGGGCATGTGGGCGGGGTTGGGCGGGGGTGGGCGGGCCCGACAGCTGTGCAATCCCAGCAGGCAGGAGAGCCGGTCTGGGAGGGCGTGTGGGCGTGGGTGGGCGGGGGTGGGCGGGCCCGACAGCTGTGCAATCACAGCAGGCAGGGAGAGCCGGTCTGGGAGGGCGTGTGGGCGTGGGTGGGCGGGCACGACAGCTGTGCAATCCCAGCAGGCAGGGAGAGCCGGTCTGGGAGGGCATGTGGGCGTGGGTGGGCGGGGTGGGCGGGCCCGACAGCTGTGCAATCCCAGCAGGCAGGGAGAGCCGGTCTGGGAGGGCGTGTGGGCGGGGGTGGGCGGGCCCGACAGCTGTGCAATCCCAGCAGGCAGGGAGAGCCGGTCTGGGAGGGCGTGTGGGCGGGGTGGGCGGGCCCGACAGCTGTGTAATCCCAGCAGGCAGGGAGAGCCGGTCTGGGAGGGCGTGTGGGTGTGGGTGGGCGGGCACGACAGCTGTGCAATCCCAGCAGGCAGGGAGAGCCGGTCTGGGAGGGCGTGTGGGCGTGGGTGGGCGGGGGTGGGCGGGCCCGATAGCTGTGTAATCCCAGCAGGCAGGGAGAGCCGGTCTGGGAGGGCGTGTGGGCGGGGGTGGGCGGGGGTGGGCGGGCCCGACAGCTGTGTAATCCCAGCAGGCAGGGAGAGCAGGTCTGGGAGGGCGTGTGGGCGGGGGTGGGCGGGCCCGACAGCTGTGCAATCCCAGCAGGCAGGGAGAGCAGGTCTGGGAGGGCGTGTGGGCGGGGGTGGGCGGGCCCGACAGCTGTGCAATCCCAGCAGGCAGGGAGAGCAGGTCTGGGAGGGCGTGTGGGCGGGGGGTGGGCGGGCCCGACAGCTGTGTAATCCCAGCAGGCAGGGAGAGCAGGTCTGGGAGGGCGTGTGGGCGTGGGTGGGCGGGCCCGACAGCTGTGCAATCTCAGCAGGCAGGGAGAGCCGGTCTGGGAGGGCGTGTGGGCGTGGGTGGGCGGGGGTGGGCGGGCCCGACAGCTGTGCAATCCCAGCAGGCAGGGAGAGCCGGCCTGGGAGGGCGTGTGGGCGTGGGTGGGCGGGGGAAGAAGTCGATTCCTGGTGACGCGGTCGACTGCTCGTCGTCCGCCGCACGTGTCGCCAAACTGAGTGTCCAGGCCGTCCCGTCCGTCCCTCCTCCGAGCTGCCCTTCCCTCGAGATAAGGCGCCCTCCCCCGAGCTGCCCTTCCCTCGAGATAAGGCGCCCGTCGCTCGCGTCCAACCGCCGCTCGGCCGTGCGATCCTTTGCCTCACCTGTCGAGTCTTATCCTCATTTAACTCGGGTTAAATCACACTTTTAACCTCAATTCATCGTCTAATCCAGTCATGTTGCCCTTCTCTTCTCAATGAGCTTGTAGTATTTTACTTCATGATGATACTGAAATATCTCATCACTAGAGATATCTCCGCAATAAACATGAACATGAACTTGAGCAGGAGGCCAACTTCAAGGCGTAGGTCAAGCTTAAATCAAAGCAGTGTTCCGGGAATTGTATGACGTGATATATTTCAAGCTGCGGTGGTTGCAGTTGATAATACAGCACAGAGTAGCACTCACAAATCGTCGACTTTATCGCTCTCGTATTTCAGAGTGGGGCCAATCAGCGCTGGTATGACCAACCAGAGGACCTTTTGCACGTGTTTTGGTACTGACGAAGCACCAAATTATTTTGGCGACGGCTGATATTGAGGCTTCAGCTGTCAACACCGTTCACAAAACACGACATGCCAACCAGCACAAAATGTCGCCCAAGTGGCGATGAAATGCTGTCGGGGTCGATAGTTCGTAGATGCTTGCCTTCAGGGAGGAAATTTCAATGGCAATTACCGGTGTGCAATGTGACTCAATCGTCTAGAGCTTTGTTGGATTTGTGCGTAGACATACGAACATCGGGCGATGTACTGGTTGTGACAATGATGCCCGGCTTCAAGCAGAAGCGGGCGGTGATTTTGTTCAGATTGAGATATTATCATGTGCTTAGAGCAATTTTTCGTAGGGTGAATGTATTTCATGCGTGCAACGGGTGAATAAATACCCTGCATCACGAACAAATATCCCAGCATGCTTCATACTCATTGTAACCCCAACTTTTTTCCCTGTCAGTCGTTGACGAATTTTGCAATACCAACTGCTTCTGAAGAAAATTTATAAAAAAATCAAAACATGGCATGCATTGCTGGTATAGAAGTTCTATACCAGCAATACATGTCATGTTTTCTGCGTATCTAATGATACAGGACGGTGCTACTCCATGGTCCAATGCCTGCATAGCCTCTATTATATAGCACGTATCAATGTACAACTCCATCAAGGAGCGCCGCTTTCAAGCCAAGAGGCGAAGAAGGCGATGTAGTCGAAGAATGCTGTGATCACGCAAGTGTCTACGCTGCACGTCCTGGCATAATATTCGCCTCAAAGGATTACCGGTTGGCACACTCTCAATATGTACACTGGTGTGCCTCAACTTCGTCCTACTTACCGCGCACCAGGATACAGACAGGATGCAAACAGAATGCAGGCAGAATGCAGGTAGAATGCAGACAGAATACAGGCAGAATGCAGACAATACTGAGATAATACAGACAATACAGACAGGATACAGACAAAATACAGACATAATGCAGACAGGATGCAGACAACATGAGGACAGAATGCAGACAGAATGCAGACAGAATACAGACAGAATACAAACAGAATACAAACAGAATACGGACAGAATACAAACAGACAGAATACAGACAGGATACGAACAGGATACATACATGATACAGACAGGATGCAGACAGAATACAGGTAGATTGCAGGTAGAATGCCGACAGAATACAGACAGAATACAGACAATACTGACAGAATACAGACAATACAGAGAGGATACAGACATAATGCAGACAGAATGCAGACAGGTTACATACAAAATGAGGACAGAATACAGACTAGAATGCAGACAAAATACAGACAGAATACAAACAGAATACAGACAGAATACAGACAGAATACAGGCAGAATACAGACATAATACAGACAGAATATACACATTATACAGACAGAATGCAGACAGGATACAGGCAGAATACAGACAGAATACATACAGAATACAGACGGAATGCAGATAGAATACAGGCAGAAAGCATGCTACGTTTCTCACACAGAGGCAGGCTAAGTGGTATTCCCATGCATGAAGCATGGGAATAGCACCAATTTATTTAACTGTGATGGGGTTTGTTGCACTAAGCATCTTTGGTGCTGTTGCGGAGAGTAAGCACAACTCAAACACAACGTACTCTTAACTGGCACTAAATGAGAAACAAAACATGGTCTTGACAACTCCGAAGGTACATATGAACCACATAAAAGCCTAGCAATTTCATAAACGTACCGACTTCTATCTTCCACTTACTGCGTTGCGCGCTCAAGCACATCCCTTTGCAGGATACAAAATATATTGCCAACCATTGGCACTTACTAACACCATGATCACTTACGGCGTTACCAGATGAGGGCGGGAGATGGTCGTTGCAACATGCAATAATACAATTTGACACCGACAATAAGATATGCAACACATTATCTCAAAATAGTACACCGACCCCTACCGGCGCTGATGAACCTGTCTTCTGCTTAAGGCAACATAGACATGCCCTTCTTTGTTCTATTTCAACCCTAATATATACTGTACCGAAGCGAATTCTTGACCAATGACGACCTAGTATGAGGTCTCTTGTCATCTTGCTTTATCTTGAATGACCTAATCACACACGAGTTACTCCGAGATAATCCGAGACTAGTTGTTTCGAGAGGAGATGATAATTCTGGAGCCGTTGTCCGTCTAGGAGGAGCGAGAAGAAGAATTGCTGGCAAATCTTTCTCCTACGACGATGGATATGACTTCAGTTTCACATGGCGTAACATGACCTCGTCAATTTTATTTTCATTGAAGACATCTGTCGGATTTATGGAGTGGTGTTGAAAATTTTGACTTGCTGAATTCATTCCTTTGAGAGATAATGGGATGTCACATGCAAACCCAGGGAGCGGGGTGATAAAAACCCATCTATCTCAAAGGTGGGTGAAGAAAAACAATAGCAACAAAATTAAATTACAAGCACGACTAGTCTCGGAAGCATCACTCAATCGCTATCAAGTTCGCTTTGAATATTCTGAGGAATAAATAGAATAGAAAAACGAAAACACTTTACCCATGACGAGTAGCAAAAACCTTTCATCTCTCTATTTTTCCTGTGTTTGTGCTGTTGGCAAGCAGGTAAGGAAAAATATACAACTGAATCTTCCCATGTTTTTCCACGGCGTATTTCAGGGATCGTATGCTTGCCCTGAGGAATTGTGGGAGAGGTTCGACGTCATCTAGCTGCCGAAAGCACGAGATGTCACCTACCTATCACCATGCCACCTACAGGCAGGCTTGGAGAGCCTCTCAGAATTGACTCCTCAAGCTATTTCAATAACATGTTGCCACAGGCGATTTGAGTGGAGCAACAAAACATTTGTTTGCCACAAGCCAACGTGCAGTGGTCAATGCTCGAAGGATATGGGCAATCACTCTCCAGGACGCAAAAAGGCGGTCGTTCGAATGCTAACAGATAGAGCTCTCGCCATTTGCGGCGAAACCACTGCATTATATATTGCTGGATGGTAACCACGGATCCGGACTTCATTATATAAATGCAACTTTGACAAAAAGGAAAATCCTACGCATTTCATCGAAATGACACCAAGAAAACGAGACGTCAGATACTCACGAATCAAGGAGAGGAAACTAATCGATCGACAGGTCACAACGACACAAATGGAAATGGAAAATCAACGCAAAAATTAGTTTTTGTCTCACGAAAAGGGAACATCTCAAGCATTTCTGCACATATCCATACCACGCAATATGCACACATACCTCAAGGTGCAAAGAACACCTAAGCATATGCTAGTTGGAACTAAAGACAGCATAGAAGCACATGACAGTTCAAGACCAATATTTCCAATGGAACGTAACGATTGCAATCAAATATACGTTGGTGAGAGCGGAAGGAACGTCACAGAATAAAGAAAGCAATGCATTAATCAAACTCACTGATGAAAATTTCAGTGGAATAGCGCATGTAGCAGTAGCATTAGTGCATTATATCAGAGCAGGACGCAACATCCGCTGGAGCAATACATTTTTTACTTTTTACATATATATTGTGTATGCATTACATGCATGCATACAATACATTGCGACTTTACGACGCACTCAGCAGCTGAGACCACATGACGCAATACTAAGATTGTATAATTTTAAATGCATGTAAAGCAGACAACAAAGAATTGCGATACAAACAATCGGCAGATTTAAACAAAAGAAGCATAGGTCCAGCCATGAAAGTCGGAGCGGCCCAAAAATTGGGCGGGACGAGAAGCCGATTATTAAGCCAATTATTTTCAGTCAACGCTATAGGGACAATCGTTAAGGTCGAAGAAAATTGGGCGTCCCCCTCCCCTCAGTGATTACACGTGTGGGCAGGGGCAGCGGAACGTATCGCGGCAAGGGTAAAGGGGCGTTGCAACCGGAGTTAGGCACTGCGTTTGTAGCTTCTCACAAGTGTCTTTATTATGCAATATCAATGATCAATGCACAGGTCTGGAAGAATCCAAATCACTTCATACTGGCGATCAGGCTAGAAATGACCAAGTGCGGTGCACAATCCCATAATTTCATGAATCAATGGAAACTTTTTGTGTGAAACATATCCCGATGGAGCTGGAAAGTGAACTTGCGCGAAGTTTCCTCCGACGGTACAATGCACTCCACAGAAGCTCTTTCGTTCAGCGAAGGTCGTGTACCCTGTACTTCTTCGGGAACGAAAGCACAATATATGGCCATATCTGTCAGAGGCCTGGCTCATTCGCCTTAATGTTCGCACCACCCCTGCTGAGCGCTACCATCATGGTGCTGGTTGGTTGGTTGGTTGTTGGAGTTTAAGGGCGCATGGACTGCGTCGGTCATGCAGCGCCCAAGTAAAAGGGTACGTTGCAAAGAGTACGAGTGCTTGAAGGAAGTAGCTAATTGTGTGACATAATTTCGGCGTGGAACCTTAGCTGCAATGACCGGCTAATTAGCGACAAGCTCGAAACACGATTAAACGGGGCCGCGCCACGGCGCCGATTCCCCGCTAGTTTCCGCCATCCGTGGGTTTTCCAGCGTTGTGAGGTGATGCGTGGTGTTGTGTGCAGCATTGGTACCATTGCTGACGTGCTGCTTGACATTGCTGACGTCAGCTGTTCGAGGTCAGGGGTGAGTCACTTTGCTTTGCCTGCTCGGCTGCGTGACGCATAGAGTACGCCTACCGGCTCGTGCTCCTGTGACTACTTTTGTACTGGATAAAAATAAGTTACGCTTTTTTATATGGAACGTTTTCGAGTAAAACATAGCAATGGAATGGTGGATTTGTTCCTCTACCGTGCCATGCTCAGGAGAATGCATCACGAAATTAGGTTCCTTCCCTTGACGTCCCACTCCACCACACCTGTCACGACTGGCTGCTTCCTTGACCTCTGGGATATTTTCAGTTCCGTGAGGAGGCTGTCAGTGACGGCGAGCGTCAGTGACGTCATCACGCGGAAGGTGGAGGCGTAACGACAGGCTTTGACCACATCAGCCTTGTTATCAAAAGTTCGAACAAAGGAATGTAGCCATGATACAAAATTTGTCTCACCAAGGCACAAAGGTGCAAACAAAGGTCTACGGTCAAGCCTTGGTCGCCACACAACGACTTTGTGAAATTGGATGGACGCTGGATTTTTTTTTTTTTTTTTTTTTTTTTTTTTTTTTTTTTTTTTTTTTTTTTACGTCCGCCACCCAAGATCAGGTGACCAGGAGTGCCCCTCCCCTTACCCAACGACTGCAAGTACCTTACGTTAACACCATAAAATAAACAGTAAAGTCGCGGCACTCCCAGCTAAGAGATGGAAAACAAATAAACGAGCATAAAAGCACCCAGTGTTAGAGCAATAAAACTAGCAATAAAGAATGCTGAAAGTAGTCATACCCAAAGGAGGCATATGACTGGCCCTATATCCATCCCAAAGAGAAGTTGAGGCCTAAACTATAATGTTAGTAGCTGGTTTGTGACGAGATGGTAGTAGGCACTCCTAATTTGAAATGCATTTGTTTACTTAGGCTCCTCCCACAACTCCATCCAGCTAAGCATAAGCTTGTTGCTGGGTGGAATGTGGGAGGAACTATGGTTGGGTGTTTTTCAGCTTCTATATATGGTTAAGCACGCGCACGCGCACGCACGCACACGCACACGCACATGCGCACCCACACCCACACCCACACGCACACGCACACGCACACGCACACGCACACGCACACGCACACGCACACGCACACGCACACACACACACACACACACACACACACACACACACACACACACACACACACACACACACAAAAAAACCACACAAAACAAAAAACCAACAAGCACACAGACACGCACACGCACACCACACACACACACACACACACACACACACACACACACACACACACACACACACACACACACACACACACACACACACACATACACAGACATACATACCTACATATGTGCATTCCCCTGATATTCAACAGACAGAGTGAGTGCATGAGTCATTTAGTATTTGTTCAAGAAGTATGTCTTTATGTGATTTTTTTAGAACAGTCTTAGAATTTGGTATATGTGTACGCAGAAAATGTTTTGCTATAATAATATTCCAAAGCTTAGGTCCAAAACATTCAATGGTGAAGAGACGATAATTTTTGTTTGAATAGCAGTGTTGGAAGTGGTCTTGTAACCTAGTGGAATATGGGGTATTCAGAGATACGGTGAAAAGAGGTCTAATAGAATGAGGCAGCTGATTATAAATAAATTTTTGCATAATAAGTAACATCTGAAGTTTTGCTATGTCTTGGACTTTTAAAATTTTGTATTTCTTGAAGATAGGGTTTGCACTCTGAGGGGGAAATACACCCTCAATAATGCGCATCATTCTTTTCTGAAGCAAGGACAATTTGTGTGTCTGATTAGCATAGTTTGTACCCCAGAGAAAACAGCAATAATTTATATATGGGAGAATTAATGCATTATACAATTTTAAGAGGTGATTTTTGCTTAGGATATATTTTGTTTTTGATATCATTCCTATATTACGACTTATTATGTTTGAGACACTGCTGATATGGGATGCAAATTTCAAATTTTCATCTATGTATACACCAAGGTACTTCACTGGATTTTGATGCAAAATAGCAATCCCATTAAATTTGATCTCAATATCAATATTCGTTTTGTGATTGTTATACAACTGGTATACAGTTTTTGTTTCATTTAATGACAAAAGATTTGAATGTAGCCATTGTGAAATTCTTGGCAATGAATTTTGTATTTTGTTTTGAAGCTCTTTAGGGTCAGTGCTTTTGAAAAATATAGCCGTGTCATCAGCATATAGAAATGTCTGACATTCTATATCCAAATTTACAAGATCATTTATGTATATTATAAAGAGTAAGGGGCCTAGAATTGAGCCCTGTGGTACACCCATTTCAATCTTTCTGAAAGCAGAGGTGCTGTTATTGATTGTGGTAGCTTGAGTTCTTCCTGATAGATATGACTGTAATATTTTAATTGCATTTCCCTTCACTCCATATTTGTCCAATTTTGCACATAATATTTTCCTGTCAACAGTATCAAATGCCTTCCTCAAATCAAGGTAAATTCCGACAACATATTCATTATTTTCAAACCCTTTGGTGATCAAGTTCTGTATTAAGAGAAGAGGCATATATGTGGACATATCTTTTCTGAAACCAAATTGTTTATCAGAAAGTATGTTATGTAGTGTGAAATGTTCCAAGAGTTGGTTGTAGATGATCTTTTCTAATATTTTTGACATATATGGAAGAATACTAATTGGTCGGTAGTTACAAAATGTTGCTGGGTCCCCTTTTTTGTAGATGGGCTTGACAACAGCTATTTTTAATGGCTTGGGGAAAGTCCCACTATTCAGGCATAGGTTAATGACATGGGTCAAGTGTGGTAATATTGACCTATATGATTGTTTAAATATCCTAGAATTTATTCCATCAATTCCCGACCCAACATTTTTTAAAGAAGTAATCACTGTATCTAAATTGTTTTCTGTTACTGTTAATAGTGCCATTGATATATCTGGGTACGTATGTATGTATTCTAAAGCATTGGTGTTGTTTTGAGGAATTTGTTCTCTCAATTTTGGTGCAATTTCTGTGAAATATTTATTGAATCCTTCAGCTATAGCTGCATCATTTTCTAGAGTGATGTCTGTATCTGTGTTCATTTTTTCAGGGATATTATGTTTGGAAGGAGTCTGCCTCAGAATTTGGTGAAGCATTTTCCATGTCTCTTTTGGATTATTTTGATGTTTGTCAAATTCAGCCTCATAATAAAGTATTTTTGCCTTTCTAATTATTGCAATCAGTGTATTTTTATACTTGTTATATTTTTTCTTGCTTTCAGCAGTTTGATATTTAAGTTTGTGATTAAATAATATTTGCTTTTGATTGATTGAACATCGTATTGCAGGTGAAATCCATGGTTTTATGGAGGTTGTTTTTCTTGATAAGACTTGAGTATATGTAAATTTATCAATCCCACTTTTGTATGCATTAATTAAGCTGCTGCATGCTTCTTCAGGATCATTTTCATCAAAAATTCCCTGAAGTTCATTGGTCAGATGATCCCTCAGGTTGTCCATTTTGTGAAAGTCAAAAGCAGTTTTTGTTCTTTTTGCATTGATTGGTTTTTGAACTGTAAATTCTGATGTTGTAAAAATAGAGAAGTGATCAGAGAAATCAGATTTAATGATGCCAGACTGTTGTATTTTTGATACATCATTACAGAAAATATTATCAATTAATGTGCATGATGAATCACATACACGAGTTGCCTTTGATATTAGAGGAAGAAAACCATGAGAGCACATAGACATAAAAAATGAGTCTGCAAAATGGTCATTTGGAATTGATAACAGATCAGCATTTAAATCTCCAATGATGTAGGTCGGCATGTTCAGATGGCTTATTGTTGTTAAGCACTCTTCAAATTCTGACAAAAATTGTGCATGATGACCAGGTGCACGATAGATCTGGCATATCAAAATAGTTTGTTTATTACTCAATTCTATTTGGAGAAAAACTACTTCAGCTTCAGCAGCAACAAAATCAAATGGATAGACCTGTTTTGCTTTAAGAGATTTCAAGGAATAGATTGCAGACCCTCCCCCAATTTTGTGTTCCCTGCTTTGGCAGAATAGCTCATAATCTTCATCATCTAAGTTAAATTTATGTTCATTTTCTTTTGATAGCCAGGTTTCAGAAATACATATAAAGCTCCATTTGTGATTCAGTTGGCTTAGGAAGATATTGAGCTCATCAAATTTATTTACTATGGATCTTGCATTCAAATGGAGAATATCTATGCTTCTTTCTAAGTTGAAGTCAGGGCCAATTTCAACTTGTCTACCGATATCTTGAACATCATAGAAATTACAATTCTCTCGAATGCGTTCAAAATGAGAATACGTAAGGGCAAGGTCATCTGAGATTATATTCAAGAATGGGTTAAATATTTTATTTTCCACGGTAGGTAGGTGTTAGAACCTAGTTGTAGGGCCTACGTAACAAGGTAGGTAGTTCAACAAATGTGTTACAACAATATGCTCGCCTTCCCTCACCTGACTTGGACGACTACATGGCTAGACCGGAGGTGCCTAGCAATTTATGGAGAATATGGATAATATTAATGGAGAATAATGTTGAAATGATAGCAGCGATTTGCTTTACAAAATCATTCAACTCACTATCCATAAGGCCAAAGTGCATGTTCCATAGTCAAGTAATGTAATAGGTGTTTGGAAAAAACTTGTTATTAGGAAACCATGTATACCTCATTCAAAACCTGTTCGGAAGTACAACATAGATAGATATATTTAATACACAATCGTCTGTGCATTCAAAAATAATTGTATGCTGCATAAACGAAATTATTCAATTTATTTCAATGAAAATGTAGTACATATCTCCTCTAAGCCTAATAAGTGTCACTGGTTACCAAGTACAATGATTACCAAACAGTTTTTTTTTCTATTTCATTCATAAATGTCTTACGGCAGGCTTATTACGCTGACGCCGTACTCACGTGCAGTTTTTTTCTTCTTCTTTAATAGGTGCTGGGTGTGCAATAGGTGTGGTATGAGTCAGTGCATGTGAACATCTCGATCCAGATATGCTTATGTAGCTACTTACCTAATCTAGGCAAATATGCATTAGATATTTCAGTTGATTTGGTCATTGAAGAATGTGAATAAGAGATAGGTAGGTAGGTAGGTACCTAGGCAGGCAGGCCAGGTACCCAGGTAAGTGCCTACTATTGACATGAGCAAGCTGAGGGATTTTTTTTTGCTAGTGTGAGTTGCAATGTAATGAAAACCTAAGTAGGTTGGCACCCACCCAGGCAGACAGGTATGTACCCAGGCAGGACCAGTGGGAATTTAATTATGGTTGCATATATAGGTAGGTAAGTATATATACATTTTTGTACTGCCTACCACTCCATTCATCACAAAATGCTAAAAGATGAGTGCAGAGAAAAAATAGGAATTATTTAATTTACATCATTTTCATTTGGGAGATACTTCTAAGTGGGTAGGTATTTACCTGGTTAGCTGGACAAGTTAAATTCAGATGTCTAAACCAGTTGGTGGCATCCTTTATCATGAACCTGACAGGAATGTGTGCATGGCATCTAGGGAAACAGCTGGGACCAAGACAGTAAACCAGTTCAGTCTATCTTGCATGGTAGGTACCAGGCCGAAGCATGGGTGCGAAGGTGGGTGGATGCAAGCTAATATTATTGAATCAGCCAAATTAATAATAAGAGTGTCTCTGTCAGTGAGATTCACATGTTCCAACAATGTATCACCAGCCAGTCTTGACAGGTATGTGGTGCATTAATATTGCACTGGTGAATGTCACTCACCTCATTCATTTGCTTGCCTATGCATTCTAGGTAGGCTGCTCCATAATTTATCAAGTGCTCAGGAGCTCAGGAGCATGATGCCCCTGGTGTACCAAGTTAAGATGCTTCTTTGAAGCAGGCCATGGTAAGTGGCTCATTCTCCATTCACACACACATTCACTCACCATACTCCCATGTCATACCAATAGCGCACTGGCAGTATGAATGGGAGCAGGCCAGGGGCATCTTTGTTTGGTCATTGCATATGAGTCAAAAAGTCATCTATCAAGAATACTGGTGTTCACATGTTTCTTTATATGTTTCACTCCTTACACCAGAACCACTCTATTTATTAAAATGATCAAGATGATTATATTATTATGATGATACCAGTGAGTAAGTATTGTCTCATAAAGGTATCTTGTATATAGTCCAGCCATTTTCACACAGTATGTTCAGTTGAAGTACACATGCATATCATTTATACTGTTCTGAGTTTACTTTCAGTCCCCTAGTCCTTTCCCCCTGCCTGCCTTCCCACTCCTGGTTGTCCTGACAACATACTCCCCTAGGTCAGACCTCTGAAAAGCAACTCGTCCAGCTTGGGTGTTGTCTCGTGCTTGTTGATTGGAGTTGTTGCTCCATGTTCTTTCTGCTCTATATGGTCCTTTGTCAGTTGCATCTATGATCTCATCCCTGCTCATGTCTGGATGTATGTGTACATACTTTTGTTCTTTTGTTTTTCTGGCCATGATGTTGCCATTTTTGGTATGATAGTTGCAAATTTGTTTCCTTTCCCACATTTCACCCAGCACCTGTACTTGTTTTGCACGTTTTGCAGTGAGGTTCTCATGTATGGTTATTTTTGTTTTGTGTTCTCCTACTTGGTTGAATTTTGCTTCATACACTGCATTTCTATCACCTAAATCCTGAAATTTGATCAGTACACGCCTGTTTTGGCGCAGACGATGACATGCAGATATGCTGCCAGTGAGTTTCACACCTAGTTTCTCCTCAATTATTTTTTTGGTAATCTCCTGGTTTTTTCTGGAGCTTCAAAGGTGTCTATTGGGGCTGATGGAAATCCACCACCACCTAGAATGAGTGAGTCTTTTCTTTGGTTCAGCACATGACATTTCTTCAAGTCAACATCAATTAGCAAATTCGTCATGGGTCGAAGGAGGTCAGTGACCTCATTTAACCATGAAAAATTCAAATATTTACTGGGACAGATCAGTCTATATGGGGATCGCTTTAGCTCCGTCGTACGTTGTTGCATGCTTCATCTGAAGATCGTGGGTTGGAATCCCACAACGGGCGAATTATCGAGCCCTTTCGCAACCAATTGACGTGACAAGTTGTGGCGACGCTATGTGGCCTAGCATTTCAATGCGTCATAAAAGAACTCAAGGTTCTTTCATTCAGTCAGTGTATGGTAGGTCACCGTAACCCGAATATATGCATTACCGGACATTTGCATTCTCATAATGAACCAGGAAGCTTGCTGTTTTACGAACATAAGGTAGACCTGGGGTATCTTTATCGGTGTGATCTGGTGGCTGGGGCCTCGAACCTTTCCCAAATATTGTTGAGTTTTAACTCTCGCCGGTCAGGCTGGCAAATCCACCTTCGCCGAGTCAAGGCGGGGATCTTGAAATCCCTTTTTAACTTCCGATCTATGTAAGCTAAGATAAAATGCAAAACACCGTTAGAAAGCACTAACCATGGATAGCCCCAAGCATACCATAAATTCGCGCTTATGACGCATAATGGCATAATTCGTAAGACGGACAATGAGATCACCGAAAGTCATGTTATGACAATATACGGACTTAGACTCAAATCCCTGCAGATGATTAAAAAAGCACAGCTTGATTTTGTGAGGCATTAGTTTTCAAGAATCAACATTGATGGATGTATTTGTATTGAGCATAGTAAAAAAGGATCAAGACGGAGTAGCTCAGGTCGGGTCAGAATCATGCTTGAAACCCAGCTGCCAAACCACACAAGTTAGAAGCAAAGGTAAAATTCATTGGCAAGCCAACATAGCCCAGATATTATATCATATAGTTCATTTCGGTTTCATTCTTATTTAATTCTTTCCTATTTCATTCTTCATTTTCGGCTATGCTGATGTTGAAGGTCATACTAGGTGAACCCAGTGGAGTGACCTTAGTCTTGAAGAATGGCCTTGAATAATAATTTCGTTGTGATAAAAACTGATATGATACTGAAACATCCATTTCAGATGTCCAGCTTCCGGCCTCATGATCTGATCTTAGGTCAGGTTGGAACATGCATTGATTGATAAAACGATCATTTCAGTTCTCACCTAAGTGTACAATGCTTGGAAAGTAATTCCAAGGATAGGTTAAATCAGACTAAACATGGTCAGTTCGTACCAGGTCAGGTCATCTCAGGTTATTGATTGGCCATCCAAGGTCACGTCACATGACTTAGGCGGTCCTGAAACCGGATTCAGACAAGACTTCAAGAGGAACAGCAGCATTGTGTATACGATGGCATTGTGTATAATATGCATGATGCTTTACCTGACCTTATGTTATTGACCATGCATTAGACTACAATGTTTCTTGCATGTTCTTTATCATTTTCGGCGATACAAATTCCCCATATTCATTCTTCCTCACTTAGTACGATGAAATACAAAAATTGACCCAACCTCTGGTCAGTAACCTTGACCATAATTCACATTTCAAGATAGGAGTGTGTTCGTCTTCATGAGAGATGAGTTTGGGTTTGGTGCTCTGCTCATCATGCTCTGAGTTTGGTGCTTACATGCTACAGCTACTCTGAATAGCGGCACTTCGAAGATTTTGGAACATTGCTCATCTTCACTCGTCCCAGGTCAATGGTCTTTGATGACCTGGGTCTGCCATTTGCACGAGATATGCAAAACAGATGCATGGGCAGCTACCGAAAATGTTATATCTTTGTGTCCATTCGTTCGGCCGCTATCCCGAAAAAAAAACTGAGGGAGGCTCTCGAGAGCCCCACCCCGGACCTAACGATGGTCAAATGTTCTGCACAATAAAAGTTGATAGACAGCTGAGGGCATTGAGAGCTTTCAATCAACTTATATTGTGCAGAATATTTAGCCATCGCTAGGCTGAGGGTGGGGCTGTCGAGAGCCTTCCTCAGGAAATGAGGTGGTAGGGACCCTATGGATGTTATATATTATTTTGTTGAACATGAGCGTGGAAAAAAACAACTAAGCATGTATATGCAACACGCAAGCATGCTTCAAGGTCTTGAAACACCTAATAAATTAAAGAGAAATGGAATTATTTATTTTATCCGACGTCATCGTCAACCAACCAGTGGTGACAACATTGAAAGCAGCGACAGAGCGCAATATACCCTTAGCTATTAACGAGACCCCCCCTCCACAAACCCCAATGCACAATTTGAGAACAATCGCTCCTTAATTTCAGGAGAAACCATTCGGCAGATCATGACCCTGCTGAGTGCTACCCTGATCTGCTTGAAAGGTCCGCTATCACGACGCAACCTCATCTAGGGGGCGGCCGAGTGCACCGGGGAGCACACCTTGACGGAAACAAACGGTGAACTCGAGGTTCTCGCTGTTGTGCGTGTGTTGCATGTGCGGAGCGCGGACCGTGGCTTATGGTTATGGCACCACGGACGCGCGACCCACTCCCAACTGTTCGCCCCGACAGGACCAGTCGCGTCAGAGCAAGGCTCAAGACAACAGCGTGCATAGTCAGAGCGTGTACAGTGAATATAGAGACCGTGATCTATCAGTGCATTGCTAACAGACAGTGATAACTGAGCGTGCACCACCACACTCGCTTGCTCGGTATTGGGTTTATTAGTGGTCTACATGCTATTCCCGAAAAAAACACCCTGAATGCTTTCGTGACATATATCCGCGCATACATTATTGTGTTGGATGATGGAGTTCGTGTCCCGCACAGAGCCTTCGAGTTTCACCAGCAGGTGATATATGCATTATTCGCAAGCCTAGCTCAGCAAGTGAAGCGCAACACGTAGTTATGTAGCTACTCAGTTTCTATGTTCCTTCCTCCATTGTTATTTACTGGGATATCTCTACTATACTATTTGTGATAAAAACTTTGTCTGTTTGTCTGTCTGGTCTATATACTGTTTGTGAAGTTAGAACTTGCGCTTCCCGGCTATGCCCCGTACGGCATGAGCCTCCACGCAAGTTTCGATGCTCCAGCTTTGCGTGGTTAGATATAACACTTCCCAGCTATGTCCCGTGCGGTGTGAAAGGTGTTAATCAGTCCTTCGAAGGTATTGTTTTACGTGGTTAGGCATCACACTACCCGCCTCTGACCGGTACGGTATGCAAGAGTGGTAATACAGATTCGCATTTTCTGGCTGCGTACGGTGCGGTGTGAAAAAGCGTACGGTATAGCACTTCTCGGTTGTATTCGATGAAGTATGAAAGTGTCCGCACCGTGTATCCAGCTTCCGGAGTCCGCCCAGAACCAGGCCAGCGTTTGGGAATAAATGTATAGGTCAAGCAATGTGTGTAATATTCGGGTGCATGGTAGTTCGTGGAAAAGTAAATCGAAAGCGGAATTGTTGCAAAGAGATTTGCACCACTATTGTTTTGCGTGGTTTTTTGGACTTCGCTACTGTTTAATGCTTCGCTTTGTGTTACGATTAGCCAACTATGCTTAGGGGAAGTACCCCGGGAGAGCACACTTGTCGCTTCCTGAGTGAGTAATTTGAAGCCGTCACGGGACCCATCACTGTTCCAAGCCGGCTTTAATCCAACCCGCTACCAATACTACCCCGTAGTGATGGTAATTTTCGCAACAATGCCATCAAAAATACTGCGATACAGTATCATATAATAATTTGGTGCTATTTCTAACATCAGTGGTAGCAGTGGGATGCTTGCATAGGGTAGTTAGTGTACTAAAATTGGGTACTTAATGGATGAAGCCAAAATATTAGCATCTTAAAGGTACTCATCTTTTACACAGCATCCCTGGTATGCTATAAAAAAAAACACCAGAAAAGGTGCCATGCTGTGCGTCTTCAGGCACTCGTGTTCCATAGCTCATGATTTCTAGCATCATATGCATTCTTAAATTGAGCGTGGTACTAAAACATAGGGGATGCGAACTGTAGCATCCGAGATAGCACCAAAAAGCCTGCCTAAACAAAGCTGGAGCAAGGGGCTTGTTTTCTACTATCAGGATTAGCACCCCTCCGAAGCTGAACTTTTTCAGCAGTGTTGACTACAAACGACCACCGTGTTGACCATACCACCTCCGTCAGATGCTCGCTTTGAAAAGAAGAAGAAGAGCAGCTGATCATCCTGATGGGAAAGCCTTAATATCCGAGAGAATATTAGCAAAAAGCAGTTCAATGGAGCCGATGTTGACCACGAATCCCACGAACACCATCGACGTTGTACTTCTTACCTAGTAATTTTACTTTAGCTTCTGCTGTATCCGACAGCAAACTGGTACCCGTATCCGAAACGCCGACACTTCGCTTAGAAAAGAGAATAACAGCTGAGACTTTCACTGCTGAAACGTTGCGCCAAAGTCATTATCCCTGGCAACGTTGGGGACACAGAGTAAGCGGCAATCTCGATAGAGATAGTCGGATTAGAAAAAAGTAGGATGCAAATTTACACAAAGCGAAAAGATCATACATAACATGCGAATAATCTATAAAAATCAAACGTTCTCCTTTTTCATCACCAAAAGAAGCTCCGAACAGTTCAGAAATTGCCACGCGTCCCACCGTCCGGCAGTCTTCGTGATTATACAAATTTGAACTGTTCCTGCAAGTTACATAATTATTTTGTAATGTTCAAATTAATCTGCGCAGCACCGTGGGAGATTGCCACCCCCACCCGTCCCAATCTGCGCTTTTTGCAGTATCAATGAAAAACAGCTGACGCGAACTCGCTGAAGCTTTTGGTCCCGTATGAGGCATTCATTGCCCGTGTTTCGAGAATTTTATCTATTTTTTGTTTTTATCTACAGTTTTATTTTTAGCTTATGCAGTGAGTTATAGTGCTTCTTAAGGAACACTTCACAGAGGTTTCGGCCCGCGCGTAGGTAAGGGTAGGGGTAAGTTCGCGTTTTTCCCATAGGTAGGGGTAAGTTCGCGTTTTTCATCCAACATATTAGAGAAATGGCTGAATAAAATACAATACTACTCTGCACAGACCTGTGGGCATTCATTGCAGAAGTATTGATGCAAAGCTTGTTGTCAGGTCATCTCAGATCAGGTCACTGACATGGGACGATTCTTCGTGAACATGATCCGGCGGATTTCCGTAAACTTCGCACTTGTTCAAGTTCGAGCCCAAATAGATGGCGAACTATGCATGATACCCTTATGAATTGCACATCACGGTGTCCCACACAGTCACTTCGAAGTCCAACGATGTGTTGCACTACCCCATGCCATTCATGTACAGGTGAAGTCTAGTCGTGCAGGGTCAATATAAGGTTTTGTTTTTGGGACCGAAAAACAATTTGCGGCCCGTGGGATAAACATGAACACCGAATCCGACATAATATTCACAATTGCCTTAGAACCAACTTTGACCGAACTTGAACCCATGTGCTTATGCTTATCTCTGGTCAGGAAAGGTAAGTTCACCAATGGACGTCAAAGCTGTTTCACAGGGCAATTTTTGGTCCTGGATTTGAATCAACGTTCATTGTTGCCGTTTAGGGTCCAATGTTATGCTTTGGGATCCAAAACCATAATCCCATTTTGACCCTGTGTGACTTGATCTTCACAGGAGCCCGTGAATACTATGTGATCATGTAACCCGCCATTTACTTGGGTCTAAGCTTGAGAAGTACCAAATTTGCCGACATTTTGGGAGCGTACCCTAATTTCGCGTTGTTACAATTGACTGGCAGAAAAATTGTAGTGTTTTGTTAAAAACAATTCGTAACTATGACCATGGTTATTTTATCCTCTGTTTTAGAGCCACTTTTCATGCTTTCGTGAAGGTTGATGCTTCTGATTGTCCTTCCCAGCAGTGCGGGGAAAAATTGATGCGTTTTGTGGGAAATGTTACAACGCAAACTATGTTTATTTCCCAAAAAATGTTATTCTTCAGTAATTTGTATTACAATTTCAGAGTGCGATACCTGCGCCTGCGTCGAGTTGTACCGTGTTCATCGGCATCTGGTTGGTACCCAACACCAGAGAGGGGCAAACGGTAGGGGTCCTCCTCCAACCTATCGGAATCGGGTTGGCACCCAACACCAGATAGGGGCAAGGGGTACGGCCTAGCTGGTGGTGCATTGCTGGTGCGGTGCATTTACCATCAATGCCAGGGAAACCCTGAAAGCACAGGCGACCATGTTTATTTCGGGCGTGCCAACCGCAGCCGCAGCATGTGGCGGGCGTCCTGTGGCCGTGTTCAGTGTGGCGACACCGGCAGTGTGTGCTGTCCAGGTCGTCTGCAGCTGACTGGGGCACCAGTCGGTCCTTCACGAGTGGTCAGACGCCCTGTGGCCGTGTTCAGTGTGGCGACACCGGCAGTGTGTGCTGTCCAGGTCGTCTGCAGCTGACTGGGGCACCAGTCGGTCCTTCACGAGTGGTCAGACGCCCTGTGGCCGTGTTCAGTGTGGCGACACCGGCAGTGTGTGCTGTCCAGGTCGTCTGCAGCTGACTGGGGCACCAGTCGGTCCTTCACGAGTGGTCAGACGCCCTGTGTGGCGGGCGTCCTGTGGCCGTGTTCAGTGTGGCGACACCGGCAGTGTGTGCTGTCCAGGTCGTCTGCAGCTGACTGGGGCACCAGTCGGTCCTTCACGAGTGGTCAGACGCCCTGTGGCCGTGTTCAGTGTGGCGACACCGGCAGTGTGTGCTGTCCAGGTCGTCTGCAGCTGACTGGGGCACCAGTCGGTCCTTCACGAGTGGTCAGACGCCCTGTGTGGCGGGCGTCCTGTGGCCGTGTTCAGTGTGGCGACACCGGCAGTGTGTGCTGTTCAGGTCGTCTGCAGCTGACTGGGGCACCAGTCGGTCCTTCACGAGTGGTCAGACGCCCTGTGTGGCGGGCGCCCTGTGGCCGTGTTCAGTGTGGCGACACCGGCAGTGTGTGCTGTCCAGGTCGTCTGCAGCTGACTGGGGCACCAGTCGGTCCTTCACGAGTGGTCAGACGCCCTGTGTGGCGGGCGCCCTGTGGCCGTGTTCAGTGTGGCGACACCGGCAGTGTGTGCTGTCCAGGTCGTCTGCAGCTGACTGGGGCACCAGTCGGTCCTTCACGAGTGGTCAGACGCCCTGTGGCCGTGTTCAGTGTGGCGACACCGGCAGTGTGTGCTGTCCAGGTCGTCTGCAGCTGACTGGGGCACCAGTCGGTCCTTCACGAGTGGTCAGACGCCCTGTGTGGCGGGCGTCCTGTGGCCGTGTTCAGTGTGGCGACACCGGCAGTGTGTGCTGTCCAGGTCGTCTGCAGCTGACTGGGGCACCAGTCGGTCCTTCACGAGTGGTCAGACGCCCTGTGGCCGTGTTCAGTGTGGCGACACCGGCAGTGTGTGCTGTCCAGGTCGTCTGCAGCTGACTGGGGCACCAGTCGGTCCTTCACGAGTGGTCAGACGCCCTGTGTGGCGGGCGCCCTGTGGCCGTGTTCAGTGTGGCGACACCGGCAGTGTGTGCTGTCCAGGTCGTCTGCAGCTGACTGGGGCACCAGTCGGTCCTTCACGAGTGGTCAGACGCCCTGTGGCCGTGTTCAGTGTGGCGACACCGGCAGTGTGTGCTGTCCAGGTCGTCTGCAGCTGACTGGGGCACCAGTCGGTCCTTCACGAGTGGTCAGACGCCCTGTGTGGCGGGCGTCCTGTGGCCGTGTTCAGTGTGGCGACACCGGCAGTGTGTGCTGTCCAGGTCGTCTGCAGCTGACTGGGGCACCAGTCGGTCCTTCACGAGTGGTCAGACGCCCTGTGGCCGTGTTCAGTGTGGCGACACCGGCAGTGTGTGCTGTCCAGGTCGTCTGCAGCTGACTGGGGCACCAGTCGGTCCTTCACGAGTGGTCAGACGCCCTGTGTGGCGGGCGCCCTGTGGCCGTGTTCAGTGTGGCGACACCGGCAGTGTGTGCTGTCCAGGTCGTCTGCAGCTGACTGGGGCACCAGTCGGTCCTTCACGAGTGGTCAGACGCCCTGTGGCCGTGTTCAGTGTGGCGACACCGGCAGTGTGTGCTGTCCAGGTCGTCTGCAGCTGACTGGGGCACCAGTCGGTCCTTCACGAGTGGTCAGACGCCCTGTGTGGCGGGCGCCCTGTGGCCGTGTTCAGTGTGGCGACACCGGCAGTGTGTGCTGTCCAGGTCGTCTGCAGCTGACTGGGGCACCAGTCGGTCCTTCACGAGTGGTCAGACGCCCTGTGGCCGTGTTCAGTGTGGCGACACCGGCAGTGTGTGCTGTCCAGGTCGTCTGCAGCTGACTGGGGCACCAGTCGGTCCTTCACGAGTGGTCAGACGCCCTGTGGCCGTGTTCAGTGTGGCGACACCGGCAGTGTGTGCTGTCCAGGTCGTCTGCAGCTGACTGGGGCACCAGTCGGTCCTTCACGAGTGGTCAGACGCCCTGTGGCCGTGTTCAGTGTGGCGACACCGGCAGTGTGTGCTGTCCAGGTCGTCTGCAGCTGACTGGGGCACCAGTCGGTCCTTCACGAGTGGTCAGACGCCCTGTGGCCGTGTTCAGTGTGGCGACACCGGCAGTGTGTGCTGTCCAGGTCGTCTGCAGCTGACTGGGGCACCAGTCGGTCCTTCACGAGTGGTCAGACGCCCTGTGGCCGTGTTCAGTGTGGCGACACCGGCAGTGTGTGCTGTCCAGGTCGTCTGCAGCTGACTGGGGCACCAGTCGGTCCTTCACGAGTGGTCAGACGCCCTGTGGCCGTGTTCAGTGTGGCGACACCGGCAGTGTGTGCTGTCCAGGTCGTCTGCAGCTGACTGGGGCACCAGTCGGTCCTTCACGAGTGGTCAGACGCCCTGTGGCCGTGTTCAGTGTGGCGACACCGGCAGTGTGTGCTGTCCAGGTCGTCTGCAGCTGACTGGGGCACCAGTCGGTCCTTCACGAGTGGTCAGACGCCCTGTGTGGCGGGCGCCCTGTGGCCGTGTTCAGTGTGGCGACACCGGCAGTGTGTGCTGTCCAGGTCGTCTGCAGCTGACTGGGGCACCAGTCGGTCCTTCACGAGTGGTCAGACGCCCTGTGGCCGTGTTCAGTGTGGCGACACCGGCAGTGTGTGCTGTCCAGGTCGTCTGCAGCTGACTGGGGCACCAGTCGGTCCTTCACGAGTGGTCAGACGCCCTGTGTGGCGGGCGTCCTGTGGCCGTGTTCAGTGTGGCGACACCGGCAGTGTGTGCTGTCCAGGTCGTCTGCAGCTGACTGGGGCACCAGTCGGTCCTTCACGAGTGGTCAGACGCCCTGTGTGGCGGGCGCCCTGTGGCCGTGTTCAGTGTGGCGACACCGGCAGTGTGTGCTGTTCAGGTCGTCTGCAGCTGACTGGGGCACCAGTCGGTCCTTCACGAGTGGTCAGACGCCCTGTGTGGCGGGCGTCCTGTGGCCGTGTTCAGTGTGGCGACACCGGCAGTGTGTGCTGTCCAGGTCGTCTGCAGCTGACTGGGGCACCAGTCGGTCCTTCACGAGTGGTCAGACGCCCGTCACAGCGGCGCCTGGCCAGCCGAATTCCCGCACAAGTTGGCCGGTGGCTCAATGAAACCGTTTCCACTATGTCGTCTGACTACAGAATGTCTCCCGTCGATTTCGGCGGCATCCGAATCGATGCGGTCAAGCCAGAGCGATTGCCACTACGACGCCCACCACTCCAGCTGGTGATTTCCAATCAGTAGACAAGATGCAGAAAAGGCGCATCGCCAGATCTCCGTCGGGCTAGGACGCCCCAGCCAGTATATCTTAAAGCCCAATGTCTTGCTGAACAGATTGTCCAGGGACACCCAAGCTACCAAACTATCAAACTCCTGTAATGAACACAAGCAATCAGCCTTGACGTCAGCAGAGAGTTAGGCTGGTCGTATGAATACTGACGGAGACTCACTGACGTCAATTGTCTGTTATAGCTGCCGCCGGTCAGCAATCCGGATGAAGTGATGGAACTACTGGCGGTCTCAGCTACGGTAGTAAATGGTGGTGTCAGTGTAGATGCCATCGGGACGTTTCTGTACCAGACAAAGTAAATGTGTCCCCCATGCCAGTTGGTTCCCCTGCAACCGGCAAAAGGCGTCTTTCCGGGAAGGCTTGAGTGCACCCCCTATAATTTTGCAGCCAGTGGCGCCCTTTAGAAGGATAAGACTTCAAGAGAAGAGATTAAGATTCAATGTGTTCAAGTGCATCCCCTCATTTTTTTCCAGCTAGAGGCGCTCCTCGGAAGAAAGAGGCGCTCCTCCAGATACTTTCGTAGTGGAGCCCTTCCGAAGAAATGGCATCACTTCGGACAATGTGCCCCCCCCCCCCCGATGACAAATCCTGGATCCGCTCCTGAGCATAATAATACCGCTGAAGTTGCATTGTCGACTCTTCAAATTAACTCAAATGCGATAACTAATGAGGACCAAGCCCATGTCATCTACCGTCCTGTATATCCGCTAAAGCTGGCACATGCACCTCAACCAAACCACACCCAATCCGGCCGAAACGCTTTTGAAACCTAGCTGTGCATACATATGTTGCTACAACATTCCAAACTTTCTTCATGAATAACTAGACTTGCGCTAGAAAGGGAATGTGTGATCCTTTTCGCTTTTACAATTATCCCATGATATGGTGATATTCAGAAACGCACACCTCAGAACTGTGGATTGGTACCGTTTCTTCTTTGTCATGCTAAAAACAGCAACAAAAAGAAACACTCAAAATGTTTCTATTTTCTTGTATGGAGTATTCAATTGACCCATCGAGAACCCATTACATGACATTCCTCAACACTAGAATTTGACCTTGAAGATTGCTTAATTTCGCGAATTTAGTGTGCCTGTGACGTCATCAAATACTTGAGAATGGTTCACACGGCTACCAGGATGAGTATGTACTCCGAATCGTGCGGTTGTGATTCCGCATCTTTACACCGCTGGGAAAACCTGAATAGGATGCATTATGTTTAAATTGTTCAATCCTCCAACTGCGATACATATTGCTGAAAAGAGCATTAGTAAGGTGTAAAGGCACACCTATGTAGTGCTTGCCGATTCTCCGTTTGCGGAATATGATGTTTTGATAAATATATATATGCAATATATAATACGTATGATACTTTGTTATAATTGGAGCAATAACAAGAGTGCACAAGTACACATTGCATTCTCATTGATTTTTTTTGGTGACGACGTCATCTAAACTTGCATCATTACTTTTACTAATCAGTCTATCTATATCCATATTTCCTCTACTTCCATGTCCTTGACTTTGCCATCGGCCATCGACCTTGGCGCGAAGTCTCGGCAGTGATCAGCTGGTTGTGTCAGCATTAGGTTCCGTGCTGTTGTAAGTAAAGTAGACAGACATTTGCGGTGCATGGAATGCGTCATGTGCACAAATAAAATACTAGTAATCAAAATGCTTTTTTTCTGCGTAGGTCCAATGTAATTCTGTCTGAACTATTGTTAGCTGAAACTGAAGTTTATGGCTGTAGTTTACACTTATAGGTACTTACCTTAATTGGGCTGTGATAATGGGACGGAAAGCAAAAGCTTGATATCATGTTGCACAATATTCTCTTATCTATGTTAACTACATGAGTAATTTTCAAGGACCACGTACCTTCTCGTGCACCTATTCATTGAAATAAAACTACTTGATAAGCTGATCAACTTTAGCAGAAGAAAATACCCATCTTTTTTCTTCTGTACCATATTATATGAGTAAAGAAGTATGTGTGTCTGTTTGTCGTCTCTTGGTTCTGGAGTCGATCATCGACGGCGACGGCTGGAGAGAAAACTATATGGGCTAGATACGTGAAATTTGCACAATGCACAACCGATGGCCAACGTGTGCTGTCAAGTTTCATCGCCGTGAGGTGTGTTTTAAGCACGTGACATGTGCTTAAATTTGCTCCATATCCCTCGTTTTGTTATCGTGGTATTTTCAAGTCGGAGAATAAAAAATCCGTTGTACATATCGAAGCGTGGCTCGACTTACGCGGCAGCCACCCAGATGTACTTGGCACCATTCGAAAACCATAGCTGTTAGATACATTTTGGGTGCAATTTCCATGCAATTGGGTCAACATCTTGCACGTGACATAACTGAACGTTATTCGAGGTCGAATTGGCCATCTTCATTCACTTAGCATGTACAAATCAGTCTTTACCGCCTTATTTTAGTGCGGCCAGTCGGCTCACCTTCAACCGGCACCACTACCGAACCAATGGTCGGATCGACACGAAACCAACACCACAGTGTAGACACAACAATCACCAAGCTAGCAAGATGAATTGTTGCCGGTTCACGTGGCGCGTGAACACGTGAAAGTCGTGAAGAACGAAAGTCGGCCTTTTGCAACGTTTTTCACGATTCGGTTTACCGCTGGAAAACGGCTCAAGATAACACAACAGGGTCATTTTCACCGCCCAGCTCCATGTATCTGCTACATTTTTCAAACGTCTGAAATACTTTGGCTACAATCATCGATTCTCCAAACCCTTACCCAACGCGGTCTGCGGTAAGGAAACATTCGTTTCATAATTGCGCTGATGGTCACCGGAGAATAGCCGTGGTCAACGACTTTGCTTGAGATTCGAGAGCTGAAAGTTTTTTGTGATTAGCAGTGGCAAAGTGCCATTCGCTAGATATTTGTTATGTTAATGAAAGGGCGATGCTAAACCGGCTTATGTGACATCTGATGGCAATACACAAGCAAGAGCGAGAAGATGAGAGACGTCGGCAAACAAAGAACGTGGCGTAAGGAGCCAGTACCTACATCGCATGCAGGCACACATATATACATCCATACATACATTCATATCAGACAGTAGAACATTTGGAAGGTGGACAGCTACATAACCCCCGGACAGATCCCGCTGGGCACCTGCGACCTGGAGCGAAGTGGAGGCCCGGCACCCAGGGCGACCCGTGGGCGTCAGACCCTACCTTGAATGTGGAGGCGCATGTTTAAGTTAGCACTTGGAAAAGCCTGAGAAGTGAAAAAAATCAAGCTGCTTGTAAAACCGGAAAGTAAAAACCAAGCGTAATCTACAGGTAAACCGTCCGTTTTTGTCAAACTGGATCGGCCTCTGCCTGCCTAGTGCGAGATAACCTATATGTATGTGGTATACAACATCGGAGAGGATGATAGCGTTTGGCTTCATATGGCTTGCTCTAATTTGCTGCTATGTAAAAGGGTGAAAAGTAGCTGAAGGAGCTCCGTGTGCTCGTCACCGAGAAGGATACTCAGTGGAAGTGAAAGGCGATGTTCGACAATACAAGAGAGAGTGGGCGACGCTGTAAATCATATGTTGGACAGGTAAGCAGAAAATGTAGAGCTGAACAGCAGCCAGTCGACAAGCTGGTTATTTTCCCTCCCCATGGGTAACAGCCTTGACATGCTTCTTTCGACTCTGGTATAACATACCGGCCTCGGGGATAAATATTATTGTCATGAATATACAATTCGTACTTTGATGTACTTACACTGCGTGGAACGAGGTTGTTCAACTATAAAAGTAACTTTGGTTTGAATGCAATTCGTGAAAAATAGATTCAAGAAATGGGCTCGGGCTCAATAAATAAGATAGTCTCATGTTATAATATCATATCTATAAGCAAATGACCTAAAGCGTTACCATGTGTCTTCTGTGTCGTGAAGCTAATTCACAATCTGTGTCGCATAGGCTGTAACTAAAGCGGACAACACGTTGTTACTCCTGATCTCCTAGAGGCAGATATATTGTATGACTCTGCCAATGTTTAGAAAACATGTTGCGGAATGTGTACTGCGGGTGACAAACCAGCAACACCCAGCGATTTGAAGCACGTGCTTTCATGCTTATATGCATCTTATTCTATTTATATTTCATCTGGCTTGTGACTTCGCCTATAATTGGTTGGGGGCGAATTATCTAGGGGTAAGATTCTCATCTCCCAATCGGAAGAGTGTGGGTTCTATTCCCACCTGTCGCTACTCTTTGCTTGTGACCAATCAACGCGAGAAATTGGTGAAATATATGGCCCAAAGCAGTTGACACGTCGTAAATAAAAAAAACGACAGCTAATTTCCTATACATGGTATGTTCGTCCTGTTGACAATTTGACAAATAAACAAACACATCAATAGATAGAATAGAAATAGTAAAATGATATGCATTAGAACATATGGTATGCATCTGTTCATCGGCATTTTTTTTTGTTCGCAGAATTCAACAACCAACTCTACCCTTGAAATATGCTATATACTTTTTTCATTCATTGACGACTGCCTGATGGTTACATGAGCTTCATAGGGGCTCTTAGGGCCTCTGCAGCAACGGCTCCTGGTGCTCGCACTGTGGCATGAATACACAGAACACTACACTTACAAATCGATATATGGTGAACATTATCATGATAATCTTCTGCAGATGATCCTGACGATCATGCAGCATATGCTTTCCAAAGATTATTATGATGATCTCGAGAACAGTGATAAACTTAGCTTGTGTGGAAGGAGTTCCCAATAACATATGAATGACACTTCAGATCCTCTAGTCATAGGAGGACCCAATTCGCTCGCAAAAGTTTGGTACGGTAGCAATCGGTCATCTGTGTTTTTTCGTGTAAATCCTGTTGAATGTGTTCCACACATTTTAGAGCAGAACAATCGGTTATGCCGCATGCATTTGCCATCCATCTTTGTACACGTCAGCGGTTCTCTGAAACCGTCTGCAATAGTTTGTAGACGCGCAGCAAGGTCCGGTCTGCTCTGGACGATTGGAGTTGGCCGAACTTCAATATCGGTCGGACACGACTGAATACAAACCAGACGCCTGCAGCTTCCAAGGCTCGGCGCTTTGGGCTTACGAGAGTCCGAGGTCATGACGGCCACTGAGAGATACCACATACTCGACCTGCCACATGCAGGCGACTGTGTTTCCTCGTGACACAGACCTCGGCTTGCGAGAGTCTGCTATGCCGGCCACTGAGCGCTACCACATACTCGGCCTGCCACATGCAGGCGACTGTGTTTCCTCGGGGCACAGATCTCGGAACAGGGATCTCGGCGGCACAGATGGCGAAATCCGAAGGATGAAGATTCGGATACCTGCCGGCCGCAGACCCGCACTAGTCGACCACAGACCCGGACACATGCACAGACCCGGGCACCTGCAAACCACAGATCGGGGCACCTGCGGTCATAAACCCGCACTTGTCAACCACAGACCCTGACACCTGCCGGCCACAAACCCGCACTAGTCGACCACAGACCCGGGCACTTGCCGGTCACAGACCCGGAGATCTGCCCGCCACAGACCCGGACACCTGCCAACAGACCCGGACACTTGCCGGGCACAAATCCGGGCACCTGCAGGTCACAGACCCGGGCACCTGTCGACCACGGACCCGGACACCTGCCGGCCACAGACCCGGACACCTGCATATACTCGGTCACTTGTCGACCACAGACCCGGGCACCTGCCGACCACAGACCCGGGCACCTGCCCGTCACAGACCCGGACACCTGCCGGCAAAAGGCCTGGAGATGTACCGGATCGCAAAACAGGACTAATCTGCTCACGATGCTCCGAGTGTTGTCTTTCTTGAGGTCATACGCACTTCGCAGAACCTAACATTCGTAGAACCTCAGGCCCGATGTTTGTATCCTCCAAAACCTGGTGGTTGTATCTCCTGGTATCTAGCAACCGTATCTTCCAAGACTGGGTGGCTGTTTTTTCTTCGTGAGATCCAACGGCTGTCCTTTTAGGACGGGGCAGTTGCATCTCCCGACACCCAGTAGCTGCATCTCCCGATACATGCCCGATAACAGCAGGCGACCGGGTAGCTGCACCTCCCGAGGCTGTACCTCCTGAAACATAACGGCTGCACCCCCTGAAACATAACGGCTGTGCCTCCTGATACATGATGGCTGTACCTCCTTATGCATAACGGCTGCACCCCCTGAGACATGACGGCTGTACCTCCTGAGACATGACGGCTGCACCCCTGATACATGACGGCTGTACCTCCTGAGACACAACAGCTGTATCTCGTGATACATGACGGCTGCGCCCCCTGATACATGATGACTGTAGCTCCTGAAGCATGACAGCTGCACTTCCTGGGAAATGACGGCTGTACCTCCTGAAACATAATGGCTGTTTTTTTCTGATACATGATGGCTGTGCCTCCTGATACATGACGACTGTACCTCCTGAGACATGACAGCTGCACTTCCTGAGACATGACGGCTGTACCTCCTGAGACACAACAGCTGTATCTCCTGATGCACAACATCGGCATCTCTTTGGAAGCAACAACTGCATCTCCTGAGACACAACAGCTGGATCTCCTGAGGAACCACAGCTGCATTTCCCGGAACGCAACAGCTGCATCCCCTACGTCAAAACGACAGCATCTAATGGGAAACAACAGCTGCGTCTCTCGACAACACAGCTGCGTTCCAACACCGCCAGTACTCGAGACAGCCTAATGCGATTCCCGTGCCGAGCGGTCGCTCTTCCCGGCAGAAGTGAAGAAGTTGACCACTCAGCGACGCGCAGCGGCGACAAGTCTTGGTATCTCCTTATAAGTGGGTGACGGGTGAAGTATTTCTCCACACATTTCTTGTTCGTGTATCAATGTGCAATTCAAATGAGCGGTGTGGCTGCTCCAATAGAGCAGCGAGCCGTCCACACTCGCTCGCTCCACCCGTCAGGTGGCTACAATGTCTTCAAACGTAGGCTTTCGACCATGCTGCGCATGTCCGGGCTCTAATTTCCGGCCACCGGAACATCTCTTATATCAGCACTGTGATGCCACTCGTTGTTATCGTGTATGCTCGTGATGATGGTTTGTGCTGCATATTAGTGCACGTTTGTAACGGAAACTGAAAAACCCTGCTCGGGAGGATCCGAAATACATTACATTATATTACATTACACTGATAGACTGTCCGACAAGCGCTTGCACTTCGTAAAATTCCAAGGGACGATGTCCATCTGAAATGTCTTGTACTTTGGATGGCAATCAAATAAGGTCTACTGATGTTGATTTTGGGACTCATCATTTTTGTCCCATCCGCTCCACGGCTTTCGTCGTTCGACCGTCTCGATGGGCAGCCGTCACACATCGACCAGCGCCGCAACAGCAGGGACGGGCACCTCGCCTCGACGGGAGGAACACAGGGTGCGAGAACGACGCTTCTCTGTGGCGCTCAAGTCATGACCGGATATACGGTCGGCTTCGCTCCTGATATCTGACCGCTGCTCACGCACAGGCGGCGACTGCACGTACGCACGCTGGCCAACAGCAGAGCTATCGTGTGGGCCAGCGTCTTTTGTTTCCGGTCGCCTGACGCCGAGGGCAGAGTTGTGGCTCCCTCGAGTCGCGGCCGCGCTGTTAAAGCCACCACGGTGGCCCCCGCCGCTGGCCGGAGCGGTAAACAACGCCAATGCAAAAGGCGATCGTTCGAAGCGTGCGAAACGCACGGTGTGAACGGAACGCAGCGGGACAGAGCGGAACAGGTCGCAGCAGACGCGAATCGGAGCGGGAGACTCTGAACTGGCGAAACGCGGAAGATGGCGGGACGCAGTGGGAAAGCGGAGTTGAGCAAAACTGCTGCCCACATCGAGCTCCTGTTTGAGCGAGCTTAATGCAACGTCAGGGTTTGAGCACTCTGCAAATAAGCCATCGTCGCCCATGTCAGCAATAGAAGTAGCAGCCTGCAGCCTTCCCCAGCGAAAGCATAAATTGCTTTGCAATCAAACGGAAACCGTCTTCACAAAACAAGGCAAAACAAAGTTATTTATCAATCACGTTGGCTGCACGCTAATTTCGTCTAGTAAGAAGAGCACAAAGATGCTTTTTCAATGCCAAACCATTTTTTTAAGGTCCGCCACCCAAGACCAGGTGACCAGGAGCGCCCCCTCCTCTTACCCAACGACTGCAAGCACCTTACGTTAACACCATAACATAAACAGTAAAGTCGCGGCACTCCCAGCTGAGAGATGGAAAACAAATAAATAAGCATACAAAGCACCCGGTATTAGAGCAATAAAACTAATAATAAAGAATGCTGTAAGTAGTCATACCCAAAGGTGGCATATGACTGGCCCTAGATCCATCCCAACAAGAAGTGAAGGCCTAAACTATAATGTTTGTAGCTGGTTTGTTGCCAAATGGTAGTGAGCACTCCTAATTTAAACTTCTTTTTTTTTACTTTGGCTCCTCCCACAACTCCATCTAGCTAAGCATAGGCTTGTTGCTGGGATGCATATAGATTCATGCATATAGATCCACTAATGCTGTTACTAGATTCTCGCGATTCCAGTAGAACTTTGGTTATTGGATTCTAGAGAGACAAACCAGCGAATTAGCTGATGTGGAAAATACAATGGCGCTAACTACGTATATGTGTCATTATGTTTTCAAATATGATAAAACTACCTTTGATGCCCTTCGTTTTTCGTCTGTGCAAACTGCACACCATATTTGCATGTTAACACATAATTTTAGAGTGCAATATCACAGCTGGCCCTGGCCTTCATCAGGTCATACGCAGCTGTTCGGGACACTCTCTGGGACCGCCTGGGTGATGACCGGGCCCTACCCGGTTCCGCGGCAGCTGCCTTCCTGCCTGTGGCGCTCACGCCGGCCCATCCTCTGATCAGGCCATTGGTGGCCGTTTGAGACACTTCCTCTGTGACCGCCTCGGTGATGACCGGGCCCTATCCGGTTCCGCGGCAGCTGCCTCCCTGCCTGTGGCGCTGGCGCTCGAGAAAGATCGATATGCTCCGCGCCATCTTTTGTTGAGTTTCGATGTCGGCTTCAGTATAGCTGATAAGGCTGCTGGCTGTCTCGTGCCTCGTCCACTGTGCAGCGTACGACTGCGGGCAAGTGCCATCTGTCGGTCATTCCACAGCTGCCCTGAGGCCGCTGTGGTTCGCTATCTTTCCCCGGTTATATCAGGGATGCCGTCTTCTTCAGCATGTTTCCAAGAGGTTTCTGGTACAGAGGAGATTTTGATATTTTTCACATACCACTTGGAGTTGACGTCCAGCTGGACGACGTAGTCTATCGCCAGGCAGATCTATCAGTTTGTCATTGACGTGTCGCTCTAGAATGCACTACGCACGGATCGTTCGTGCTGGTGTTCTTCTCCATGTCCGGAATTAATATTTCAGATTAGTTGACAGAGAGTGACATCCAGCTCTCCAATTGTCGTATATTTGGGTGCCCGACTGATATCGTTATCTATCACATTTATTTGCGACAATGACAAGGCATGAGATATTCGCAATATCATTGCCCTGATGGACATGAAAAATATGTGTGCTTGCTTGTGAAACGGCTGCATGATGTGATACTTAAATGACTCGAGCTCTGGATATTGATTTCGCATGCAGGCTCATGCAATGCGAATCGTTTATTGGCACTGGTCGTTTAATATATGCAATGACGAGGCATACAATATTGGCAAAATCCTAGATGTGATTGATATGATACATTTGCGCTGGCTCGTGAACGGTTGTGATGTTATGTATGTAAGTGAAACTACCGTAGCGGTGTATCATAACCGAAGACGCGATGCCGAACCTATTGTGTTATATCCGTTATGGCAGGTGCCCATGAATTAACTTAATGCGCAACACAGTTTCATTTTCCTTCTTTGTTTATTTCTAGCTGAGTCTGACAATGACGCTGACCACACCATACAGGTTGCATGCAAACGGTAAATGGGCATGCGTCCATGTTTCAATTCGGTCTATTTTGTAGATGACGAAAGTGGCGAAATTAAGATAGAGACTGATGAAATGCAAAATTATAGGCAACCAAGCATCCACATATGTGATGACGAGAACAAAAATCGAAGAAAGGAATGATGCAGGCACCCTAAATTCTCAAAAACCAAACACCAAATCCGCGATTTTATCAGATCAGTCGAACCAAGGTTCTTCAAGGACAGGGTAGTATTGCATATGAGCAAATTTACGGTATTCATGAAGTCACAAGCATGCTGGAAAGGCCGGAAGACTCACAGTCCGATACATTAGACGTCATCCTCTCGGAACTTTTTCGGGATGTTAAAAGAATTGGTGGATCATATTTTTAGCACGCCAGTATTAGAAGCATGCAAAATTATATTGAAAAACATATTTGTGACTGTGGGTACAATGAAATACACAGTGAGTCACTTCAGTTTAGGCTTCCCAGTCAACAGGCTGAACAAAAATGAAGCTTCTGAAGGCCAATGGCCTGGGCAACCGTTCCAACAAAGCCCGGCCTCCATGTTCCACTGATAAGGAAAAGCCTTGGACTGCGGGAGCTCATGATTGCACTACCCCGAATCCCTCACGACATATCTTTGGTGGCTCTTCACTATTGAATTCTGACTGTGAGGAAGTCATGAATGCTCACAAATGTGCTGGGGCGATTCATTACTTGGAACTTCTCACGACAGGGGAAAGGAAACGGAAGTTCCTTAGCTTAATGCTAAACTTGTCAAAACACGAAAACGTCACGGTCAGCTGATTTAATTTGCCCAAGAATATGGGTCAATGCAAAGAACAAAGAGCGGTGTCCTGCATCAGTCCATAAGAAGATGACCCCAAAACGACCGGAAAAGACGAAGGGTTCCTGGTGCTGGATTTTGCCTGTCGATCAACTCGGCATTGAAAAATAGGACTCTGGTTTAAAGCGAGCCCGATGACCAAGAAGAAACTAGGAGCACTTCGATTGCCAACTCTGCGAAAAAAGAAAGAAAAAGGTGGTCTCCACGCCAGGCCTATCAAGTCAGGTTCGACAACAACGTCAGCTGCTGGGGTGTCGTTTAGTTACATATATGACGCGTATGACGATTGTGATCAATATCAGTGTTTTATATGTGCACGCACCAATTGAACCAATTACAGTGCAGCATTTTTGTGACAATACCTAAACAGCTTTATTGCGTGTAAAGAAAATATACGACCTTTAATATACCAGGAGGTGCTGAGTTGATATCAAAAGTAACGATAAAGGTTATACTTTATTACTCAACGTTTCGGCCAGGGGCCATCGTCAGGAGTGATGAAAAAAGCTCAAGCTTAAAAAATTGAAAAAATAGCACGCTGGAAAAAGCGTTCAAAAAGACATGTGGAATGCAAAAAAGCCTCCTCAGTGGTGCAGACACTCACAGAAACTCCAAACCAGAAATAAACTATGTCAAGAAGGAATCTTCTGAGGAAGCCCGAGCCGATGGTCCATATACATATCGATGCATACACTCACGCACATACATAGACATATATCCAATATAACGCGTAATACATACTATATATAAGTTATGTGTATGTAATTTTATGTGATACGCCAAGACGTCGTTTGCGTGTTTAGTTGCGGTCGTAGATTACGTATATGTAGAGATTCAAGGACCTTCAGATCAGCGTTGTCCCTGGCTGTTGCTAGAATTTCTACTTTTAAGTTTGTGTTAGTTTCGCTGTGTTCCATGTTAGAATGTTTGTCGATCATGTGTTCGCCTAAAGGTGTGTATGCTCTCCGAATTCTGGCATCTCCCAAGTGCTCATTGTACCTATCCCTGATGTTACGTTTGGTTTCACCGACATAAAATGTTCCAAGACAGCGATTGCACGTTATTTTGTAAACTACGTTTTTCCGTGTGGATCTACCTTTGAGCCCTTTGATACAGGTGTGGCACGTTCTCCTACCAGCAGGGCATGGTGGCATTTCCAGGGCTGAGCGGACCAGGTAAGATTTCAGCGTAGGTCCGCTAGTCCAGGCTACCCTAACATGGTTTAGATGAGACGAACGGATGGCTGCGTTTACCTGTCGACATAGTTGGTCATCGACAAAAGGAAGTATCATGTAAACATAGTTGGGATTGCTACCCGATCGATGCCGACGTTGCCCACCTACCCTACTACTGTTGTGAGGGTGAACAGCACGAGCGGCGGAGTGTACCCGATGTACTGGGTATCCGATTTCCAGGAAAAGAGTCGTCATCTTCGCAAGGCTCCGCTCGCATGAAATAGTATCGGAGGAAATTCGTGCTGCTCTCCTCATTTGGGATGCTAGAACGGCCTTTCTAGTGGCCATCGGGTGGGCCGAATCATAGTGCAAGATGATGGGGGCTACCATTGGTTTAAAGTACAGCTCGGTGGTGTAGCTCCCATCAGCCTGAACTACAAACCTGATGATGTCAGTAGTGTATTTGCTGTCTTTACCAGTTGGCAGTGCTGCTGCCGGAATCCATAAGGCCCCTGTCAATGTTTATTGGTAGCCGGTGACGTCACCTGGGCGCAGGTTTGGGTTCGGCCGGTTGTCACGACAGGAATAAATAGTACTTTTCCGACTGTACTCCTGACTAGCAAGGTAATATATATAATTTATATGTCATGTGAAAGCTTGTTTCATGGCATTTCGATAATCGTGGTAAGCTTTCATATGATCGTCCTATTTATTGTGTAAATTGATGTTATTTATACCCTTGCAACATCCATCGACACTATTTAACTTAAGCGCGGCCGCGCCGCCAGTGCTGGTAGCGCAGTTGGTAGCGCGTCTGTTTAGTAACCCAGAGACGCCGGGTTCGAGGCTCAGGACGGGCGAACTTTTCGTTGGTATTGACGGGGAATTCTCCTAATTGATGGCGCTAGACTACGATTTTGCTTACATGGGACGAGCTTTTGCATAAAGGGCTAGGGTTCGGCCATCACAACTTGTGCTATGGTTGATTACTTTTCTATCCCACCAGCCATAGGAAGTACGGAACGCATTCACGGCTTAGGACAGGGCGCAGGCCCCCATACTCACTGGCACGGACAGAGTGGGATCAGGGGCAGGGGCAGGGGCAGGGGCAGGGGACATGTCCCCCTGAATTGAATAATTTGAACCTTGACCCTACGGCGGTGCATGACAAATATTGAGCTGAAATTGACGTTTTCCCCACCCACCTGCACGCACCGGTCAAAATGCGTGATACCGTCCTGCTTCTTGAGGTGTGCATATGGGTGTTGATTTTTTTTTATTACTGGAGGGAATACATGAAGGCAATGGGCAGACCAAAATGGATTTGGGGCCACACTCCACAAGGTCCCATGCTATGGGGAAGCCAACATTGAGGGGGCACTTTCCCCCTCCAAAGGATGTAAAGAAACACCCCTGGGTGTGCATATGATCAGGGTAGGTGATTGGTTATCAAAACTAATCAATTGAATATGTTGTCGAACAGTGAAATGACTTGACCCGCATTATGGTGAGTGATAGCGATGTCAGTTCCAAGCTCGGCTCCATGCCTCTCCAGAGACTATCCTCTGTGAGCACACGTTGCCAGGACTCCATAAGCCTTGCTTTGGCAAGGACAGACCTCGACTATGTCCGGATCCTCGCGAAATACACGATGGTAAATTGGTCTTTAGTTAGTTATTGTGGTTTAGGGGCGCATCGACTGCACACGTCATATAGCACCCATAACTCAGTCATTTATGTATAAAAGCGTGTGAACGCCACTTCGGACAACGAGTTATACGATGATGTCGAATCTGTTCATAATAAAACTGGTACTAGCCACGTCTGCATCAGTATGTTAATGGCCGGTGTAAATCACGAAAAATACGAATTCCGAGAGGAATTTGAAACGTTGTCCCGGGTGAACAAGGTCAGACTCGTCCCCTAATACTTGCCGAAGCCATACAAAGGAACATCCAAAGTGACGTCTCCGTTCGTGGGCAAGCCGGGGACATGAAACTAAAATGTGTCGCACAGACATTCGTGGCGTGCATTTCGGGCACAGCGGCGTCTCGCCACCACCCAGAAGATATCGGTGTCGCATAGGTATGTCCCACGCGCAGGCGACACAGAAACCTCGTGACGTCTGTTTCGCTGTGAGGATGAAGCCCAGTCACCAATACAGAGCTTCACAGTTTTCAACTTGTTGTTTGCTAAGAGTCCCAGCTTGCCTGCCACTTACTGAAGAAAAATCCCTTCACATCCCAGTAAAAGTCCCTCGCAGGGAGAGAGGCAGGGAACGTGTGCACGGGGCCCGGGCACCTCGCTTCGCCGCAGCAACCGCGGCCTCGTTCCCACGGATTCCCACATGGCTCGGAATCCAACATAGAATAACCGTGTTTTTCCAGCGCAGGTCAGCAATGTAAGCCTACGTAAAATATCTTGTGCGAGTGGGTTCGAAGGATAAAACGCATTTATAGTCATAAGACTGCTAAGAGAATCTGTATAAATTATATGCCGAGTGTCATCACATGTCTCAATAAAACTAATTGCTTTGTCTAAGGCAACCAACTCAGATGTATAGACCGATGAATGTGGCGGAAGCGAAAACGTCCTGACCACTGTGCCCATTACAAACGCACTCCCAACACCAGACTCGGTCTTAGATCCATCTGTGTAGGTGCCTGTAAAATGGCCGTGAGATGCCATCAACTCTGGTGCCCTTAGTCTGAATTATTCGGGAACGACTTCACACTTTTTGAGATATGACAGCGAAATGTCAATATCTGGAGATGCCAGTATCCAGGGTGATAAATTGGTCTGTCGAGGTGAATTGGACTCTAACACATGGCGGAAACTTTCAATGAACTTCAGATGTCTGTTGAGCTGGTTGGACTTTTGGACATGGTGAACACAGAACGCTGCATTCATCTCTCTGGATTGGGGGAAGGACCACATGGGGTCACATGTTAAAAGTTGAAATCACAGTGAGGCCACAGCCAACATTCGGGGGGGAGCAGTGCATCCATTCCAAAGGCATAGAATGCTACTGCCCCTGGTTGCTGGTTTCGATACTAATTTTTTTGGATGGGATGGGTGCCATGTTACAAAGAAAAAACGATAAATTTGCAGCATATATATTGAGTCAATCAATTTACATCAATGGATGTGTGTTCATGGATTTTGAGAAAAAGTGTACAAATATCATGCTGATGAATGTCAGTAAGTTGATGTGATCCCACAGTTCTGTCAGAAATGCTTTTTCTCATGTAGGAAGAAAAATAATACCATAAAGAAGCTTTGAGTGAGGTAATATGAAATGAAAAATAAGGATATATTATTGCAGCTTAGTTTGGACACAAGATATTAATCACATATTCCCTCTTTCAAGGAAAACTTCAGTTAGCTAGGTTAGGTTAGGTTTGGGTAAATATGCATAAGAAACCCCAAAGCCAATGTTTAGTTAAAACATGTGCTGTTCTGGTGTTTCCTGTCAGTAAGTTCATGTGATCCCACAGTTCTGTCAGAAATGCTTTTTCTCATGTAGGAAGGAAAATAATACTATAAAGGAGCTTTGAGTGAGGTAATATGAAATGAAAAATAAGGTATATTATTGCAGCTTAGTTTGGACACAAGATATTACTCAAATATTCCCTCTTTCAAGGAAAACATCAGTCAGCTAGGTTAGGTTAGGTTTGGGTAAATATGCATAAGAAACCCCAAAGCCAATGTTTAGTTAAAACATGTGTTGTTCTGGTGTTTCCTGATGTGATTTGAAGGAATTTGATATTTATTTAATGGGAAGTGAAAGCTTTTTGAGATATAAGCAGTTCAAGTTGATGTGCAGATATCCTAACAAACAATAATTTGATGAAGAAAATAATATTAATATCATTCAAGCTACATTTTTGAAACACTAGAAAAACATCTCTTTGACAATGCAGGTACATATTATTCCCCAGCCCTAAAAAATATGCTAAGGGTGAGGAAAATGGGTCTTTGGATGGATAACAAAGAATACTGATGTCAGATTACAAAAAAAAAATCCTAACTGAATCTAACCTAACCTACTGATGTTAGATCGCCTATAACATCCTGATGTTCAATCATCTAAAGCCTACTGATGTTGGATGTTGCATGTGATTTCCCAAAGAAATGGTACAGGTATGGTACCTTAATTGTACAATTGTACCAATCATACACTGTACATTAATTCACAATGTGATCAAGACATTGAGATAATGGAAATTATATATATATATATATATATATATATATATATATATACATATATATATATATATATATATATATATATATATATATATATATATATATATACATACATACACACATGTATTTATTTATGTATTACTGAACCTGGTTTCAGTTTTCATGCTTGAATGTTTATCCTGTCTTCTTCCCATCTTTGACTATTTCTGAGTAGCTTGTTCTTCATTCAAGACAGTTTGATGGAAAGTACTTTTAGGACACTGGAAAGAAGTTGCTAGGTTATTTTGAAGAAGTCCAGTCCATGCATTTGTCTCCAAATTTGTCTTCATTGGGGCTTTCTATATATAAATACGAAGGTTTTTGGACTTTGGAAACTAAAAATAAGATGCAACACAATGTTTTCTCCTGAAAAAGAGACTAGGGTAGGTTTGGTTTCATGAGGATTGGTTGTGCTAACTGGAGCTGCATTTTTGTATATATTATAGCAAAGGTATTCAAGGGCCGGGTTTGGCTTGGTTCTGCTGTTTATATATTTAACATTATTTTGCATTATCTACTACTCCTCTCAAACCCACAATGTTGGCATTACTTTGCTTCACAACAGAGAAGTATGTATTTGTGCTGGAAACTAATAGTCACATCATCCTAATCACATTCATTCAGAAACATGCTTTTATAATCTTCTTTCCTGCAACTGCCACCTCAGCTAAAATGCAAATCTTCTTCTGCACGTACAATTGTAAAAACCTAATCTAGCAAAGCATAGCCTACCCTTGCCTGGCCACTTTAACAAAAAAATAATAATTTTGAACCTTTGAAAAATAATATAGAAATTAAGCAAGTTAAAGAAACACCTAACTAATCCTAACCTCATTTGAGTTTTATCCAGGAAGAAGTGTGTAAAATATAACTCGTGAAAACTCCAAACTGCAATAACAAAACCAAAAATGGCCCAAGTCAAATCATATCTCACACATGAAGGCTGAGAGTGGTCAAATGCTAATTACATTCATCAACATTGCATTGGAAAAATAAATTCCAAGAATTCACATATTACTCAAAAATCACAAGTTCATCCTGCAAATAAGGACCTGGAAGACCCTAGTTAGGAGTGATATCCCACATTGCTTTTCCAGTAAGTATTACCCAGTTGTGATGCCATAGGCAAGCAATTACCAAACTGTGCACAAGTTGGTGCATGGCACAGCATATATGTACATGTTTGCACATAGCATAACAAGAACAATATGATAGTTGATAGGAGACCAAAGCACATGCTAAGTTGGCATTAATCACCAGATTGGAGCCGAAACGGAAAGTTGACATCAATGGCATCAATGGCATGACAAAGTTGGCATTGCGTACGGCCTTAATTGACATACATCGTTTGAGATGCATGTTCTCCATCAATACCTACCACGGCCAGATTTTGCTACGCTAATTCAAGGGATGGTGCCTGTTGCTTCAAAGCCTATGACACGGGAACAAACATGGAGGAAACAAACGTGGGAAAAGCGCCATAATAGTCCTGAAATGAAAGCACCATATTTAGTAGGTTTATCAGTATAGTCCAAATCTGGAATATAATTCAGCAGTATTCTGGAATAAAAAGGCGCTTCTGGTATATGACGTCACGTGGCTTAGGTTTTGTCTAGTTTAAACCAAATATACTAGATCTGCGGACTTTGGAGTACCTGTTGTCTCTAGTTATCTTGCTACAAACAACGTATCGCCACGCAACAACAGAAAGGCAATGAGTAATGCATGACAAATCATGTGTTCAACAACTGCACGATCGTGTTCAACGATAAGTGGTAGATGACGGCTAGCTGTCGAACATAAAATTGCAGTGTCCAATGATTGGAGACATTACAAAATACAACTCGGGGGGAGTGATTTTGTAGGCATGCCGGACCATAAAAGTAATTTGCGCCGCCTTTAAAGCGAGTACGTTACATGTCTGTCTATAAAAGCGAGTGTTTGCGATCAAGGTGCCGGCAAGTGGACAATTACGTTAAGGGAATTTTACGTTCTAGTTTGTGTGATATTTTAGGTGCTGAAGGCGTGGTCTGGGTTGAGGACATCTCCCTGGTGTCTAAATGGTTTTAATTTCACTTTACTCCTCCACAAAATAATTTGTAGTTTGGGTGGGGGTGGGGGTGTTTTGAGAGTGGCGAGAAGTTGATTTTGCCAGGGTGCCGGCTTCAGCTTACTTTTATCGAAGAGCACCGAGGGATCTTTACCGTGCGAACAAGGAGGTAATTGTCCACATCGTCTATCACGCCGGCCGCCGCGTGTTAGTTGTTAGTAGCGGGTTAGTCTAGGCATGCCATGCAGGGTTGTCAGTTGGGTTAGTACGGTATTTTGCAATTCGACTCTTCTACGTCCGCTGTACCTCTGGGTAGCCGTTTATGTTATGAGTTGAAAAGCAAATCGGCTCATCTACGTCCGATCGCTCCTCTGGGTAGTCGTTTTACGTTATGCTAATTTGTATTTATATTTTTAGTTTTTATGTGTTCCTAAAGCAAGTCGGCTCATCTACTTCCGACGGCACCGCTAGGTAGTCATTTATTTCTAATTGGGAAGCAAATCGGCTCATGTACGTCCGACGCCATGCGGGGATGGCTATTTACGTGTTTCCTACGAGTGTTTCGCGGTCATGCATTGCGAGTTCATGTGAGTGTTGGTGGTGTGGTGCATACAGTCCTGTTAGTTTTGTGGTATATGGATATTCAAGTAGCAATTGAAGTAGTTCTGGGTGCTTGTCTCCGAGAAGCGATGGGAGCGATAGGGAGATACCCACTCTTTGGCAGAATGCCTTAAGTGGTTGTCTTTGAGAGGTAAAGCTACTGCAGTCGTAGTATACTTGTACTACCTATGCTTAACGTGGTGTTGCAGGTGTCGCAGTGAGGTGTTGTGTATTGATCACCCTCTAATTGAGGCTGTGTTAGTTTTGTGCAACCAGTTATAAGTCTAGTGAAGATGACCTCTTTTTGTCGGTGAGATTGATTTGATGTGTTCCATGTGCCTTCGTTGGTTTGATTGCGTGAGTGTGGTTGGATTTGTGTTGTGTTGAATTGTGTTGTGTCCATGTGTTCTGTTGATGCTGGCGAATGTGGCGTTGTAGGAGTGCTTCGCAATCGTCTACCGAATATTCCACGCTAAGGTAAGTGTTCGATGCTAAGGCTTGCTTTGTGAGCCGGTCTGCTTCTTTGTTACCTGGGATGTTGGCGTGGCCCGGAATTCAGAGGAAGGAAAAGTTCATGTTTTCGTTATGGGCCACGATTTGTTGGATTCTATCAATGACGTGATGTGGACAGTCGTGGCTGTTGCTAGACTGGAGGACGGATTTGGAGTCTGTGCAAATTACTATGTTTCTAGCTTTACGCCTCATGAGAACGGAGATAGTGGCCAGAATGACCATTGCTTCAGCGGAGTATATGGAGAAGTTATCCGGTAGACGCTTGGAAAGTCTGAGACCTGGTCCAGTAATGCCGATGCCTACCTTAGCCTCGTGTTTCGACCCATTCGTGAATACGAGTGATTTGTGATTGTTGTCATCGGCGAACTTGTGGAAGATGCCAAGAATTTCCGCCGATGTGATAGTGGATTTCTTCTCCGAGAGCAAGTACTTGGCCTTTGGATGACTGAAAGTCAAGATTGGCCTAGTGGGCGGTCAAGCTGCAGTGGATGGCATTGCGATGTTAAGATCTGAGAGAGCCATGGCAATTTGAATGCTATATGGTAGAAGTTTACGAAAAAATCGGTTCTTCCCGTATCTGTCAGGCGTAAAGCAGCGCTGTGCCGGAGGATTTTTAATGGATTTGATTTTGATGTGGTAGCGGCACAGCTGTTGTGTCCTGAAGTGGAGTGGGGGCGTGTTTGAGTCCACTAGAAGACTGGCTATCGGTGTAGTGCTGAGGGCACCTGTGGCTGCTCTGATGCAGCTGTTTTGGATGATTTCTAACTTTCGGCTCTGACTTTCTGAAATGGTGGCAAAAATGATGCTGTTGTATTCTAGGATGGTTCGTATGATTGATGTGTACAGTCGCAATAGTATTTTCCTGTCTCCGCCACAGTCTGTGCCTGCAAGTGCACGGAGTATATTGACGCGCTTCGCGCATGGCTTCCAGATGGAGGTGGTGTGGGTGTTGAAACTGAGTTTTTCGTCTAAATGCACTCCTAAGAACTTGAAGCCTTTCACCTGTTCGATGGCTTTGCTTCGATCGATTTTAAGTAGAGCTTTGGGTGTGGGGCGGAGACGACTATATGTGACGGTGGCCGATTTTTCTGTGGGCAGGGTGAAGCCCCAAGTTTTGCACCACTTTGCAATGTGGTCTAGTCCTACTTGAATGTTTTTTCAGCTTTAAGGAAGCATTGTGATGTTGTCCAAATGGCTATGTCGTCCGCGAAAAGTGAGTATTGAAGTGAAGTATCCGTGTGGTCACCAAGTATGTCGTTGATCATGATGATGAAGAGGCTCGGTGAGAGCACGCTCCCCTGAGCCAGGCCCTGCTCCTCAGTTGTGGTGTTTGATGTGACACTGCCGCATCAGAACTTAAGGATCCTGTCTCTGAGGAAGTTGAGAATGAAGTGTGCGATGTGTCCGCGTAGGCCTATCTTGTGGAGTTTGTGTGTCAGTGCGGACTTGTGTACTCGGTCGAATGCGGCAGTGATGTCTAAGTAGGCGGCTATTGTTGTGCGTTTGATGCGTAGACCACTTTTGATGTCATGCACTAATCTAATGAGATTGTCTGTAGTTGATTTTAGACGCTGGAAGCCGCACTGAAATTCGTCGAGCAGGTCGTTGTGAGCACCAACTTGCTGGCACAGCTAGTGAGTGAGATGAGTCTATAACCTTTTGGGGTGGAGTGATCTTTGTGCGACTTTGGCAATGGAATGACTACGCTCTCCCGCCAGGATGCGGGAAAGGTGTCGCTTTGGTACAGTTCATTTATGGCCGCTAATAGGTACGTTAGGGAATTTTTGCTAAGACGTTTAAGAAACTGGTAATGGATGTCGTTCGACCCAACCGACGTGTTTCTACTCTTGCTGAGGGCAAGGTGTAATTCGTGCATAGTAAACGACTGATTGTAGATATCTCTATTGCTAGAGCGAAGATTTGCTTTGGAGTCAAGGTCGTCTAGATCGCTTACTATAGTGGTGTCGTAGTTGCTGTTGCCAGATACGCTGGCGTAATGTAGTTTAAAGTGGTCTACGATCTGTTGTGGGTCAGTGATGTGCTGTCCTTTCACCGTCAGCTGGGGGAAGGGGCCTGGTGATGGGCGTTTCAGATTGAAACGCTTCATTAGGTCCCAGATTATGTCGGTAGCGGTGAACCTATTGAATTGAGAGGAAAAATACTGCCAACAGTTTTGGCGTGCTGTTCGAATTGTGCTCCGGTAGTGTTTTTGAGATTGTCTGTATGGTGATAGGTGTGCTTCGCACACGCATCTTTTGAATTGTTTGTGGGCACGGCGCCGTGCGGCGCAGGGCTAAAAAATAGCGCCGTCCTGGCGATAGCGTCGGCGACCAGGTGCAGACTCACCAGGCCGCAGTGGCGACCAAAACCAGAATTTTGCTTTGATATGTCCGTCAGCATTTGAACCATAAATTATAGAATTAGTCAATGTATAATATATTTTCATTTAGCAGCAATGATCTTTTTCCAGATCAAAAGTATACTATGAGCGTACCGCTAATGCTACCAAATATCCCGTCCCTCTGACCTACCATATTTATACCAGAACCTCCCGTCGGCACAGGACGGCGCTTTTCTGACAACCAAAATGCTAAACCAATGGCATACCGTGGTCGCCAAAAATGCCGACGGAACGCCGACCCGCCGACCAATGTGGTCGTCGCCTAGGAATCTAGTTGTAAATGAGGAATTGGAAATCAGGCAACTCTTGGTGGCTTGTTCAGTCGTTCGTTCGAAAATTGGTTGTTTATGGTACTTGTACCTAATCGTGATGGTGAATTAATGCCGCGTTTTCGTGAATTGATTGCTTGACTGCCTTGATTCATATTGACATTGCCGACTCGATAGGCTTTGGACATTGTCGAGGTAGGTACCTAGTTAGATATCCAGGCGTGGACTCCATTCAACCATTCAAGATACTTACAGGGAGCCAGTTTGCTCCTGGAGGTCAGAGGTCAAATTGGATCAGGATAATACAGAAAGGTATGTTGATGCTCCTACCTACTTAGGTACCTAGGTAGGAACCTACCTAGGTGCCAAGGTATCTTCCTAGGTACAAGGATATGATCATGGGTAGCAGTGTCCAGAGTGTAAGCATTGGTAAGCTTGTTTTTTTTTAAACTTTGGATATGGCATTTTAAGACAAAAATATTAAAAGAACATGTTTCATAATGGGATTAAGATGATGTAGCATGTTGCCTACCTAACCATTTACATATTACCAGCACAAGTGCATGCATACTTTTCATTTGGTAATGAGGATAATATCAACATATTGATATTTAGTTGGGGCAATATATAATGAAGAATAATGTAATATGCGAAATAAATCCTAATCTAACATAGCCGTTGCTGCTATGTGATTGTATGCGTTATCCCATGTGTTATGTCAAGCCTTTCATTCTAACCTAGTCTTTTTCTTTCTTGAAATAAATATATCAGAGTTGAACACTATCCTCAGAAAAACGAAAAATAAAACATTTTCTGTAAAAAACAAGAAAGCAAAACATAATTTCATTCCATTTTGAGCAGGAATGAATGGTTACATTGTCTTAATCATGTTCAGAAATATGATCTCACAATATTGGGTATAATTGCACTTTAAGGTATGCATGAGGCAAGTTTTGCACACATTTTACCTCCATGAAGCACACAATAGGGTAAGGATTGATTAGGTTAAGCTTTTCTTTAAGTTAAAAACACTCATTTTTTAACCTTTTTCAACAAAAAAGTATCTTCACAAAAAGATTGAGCGAGGGCAGGCTATGTTAGGTTTTTTAACTTGAAAATGTTTGAGAAAAAATGAAAATTTCATTTTTGCTAGGGATATATTTTCTTACATGGAAGGTTAGGCTAGGCTAGGGTAGGTTATGTTATGTTGCATTTTTCTCTTTCTTTTGCACATTATTTTTATGCTATATTACCCAACTCCAAGCCCATTTGTTGGTGTTATTTTGCCTACTAACTGAAAAGTATGCATATGCACAGGAAATGAGTGGTCACATCATGTTAACCACCTTCATAGAGATTGCATTGGAAAAAGAAATTCCAAGAATTCAAAAATTACCTTAAGGTGCAGATTTACCTAATATTGTCCTGAAGTGTCATGTCATTCTGAAAGTTAAAAAAAACATCTAGTGTAAACTTTTGGGTATTATTGTGCTTTTAGGTATTCACAGGACAAGTTGTACACACATTTTACTGCCATGAAACAAATAATGTTGTTAGGTTTGGTTACATGAGGTTAGGTTAGGTGTTTTTATTGATAACAATGTTAATTTTTTAACAAACAAAAATGTTGATTTTTCCTTCAAAAGCAGGTTAGGCTAGGTTAGGTTAGGTTTTTCATTTGATGAATCTTGAGAAGTAAGTATGAAATCTTTCTATTTTTTAGTATTACTTTTCTCATGGTAGCTTTGTTAGGTTATGCTATTTCTTTTGCTTTTGAACATTATTTGTATACTATATTACCAAATTGAAGGCCACCTTTTTAGCGTTCTTCTACCTGCCAACTGAAAAGTAAGCATTTGCAGAGGAAATGAGCGGTCACATCATGTTAACCATGTTCATAAACTATTGGAAAAGGAAGGTCCAATACTTAAAAAAAATTACCTCAAATCATAAATTTACCACCTTTTGTGGGGACAGAATTAACTTGTACTTTTTGTATTTCATTAAATTAGAAATCCTAGCATAGGATATCCTATGATAACACCTTTGGTTTACAGAGGAAAAGCATGTGATTACTGATTAGCATGTCTTGTATACAGTCTAAACTACAAATTACCGAAGCTCCTAAGATGGCAAGTGGAGAAGGTTTAGATAAAGATACCTATATGGAAGAACATTGGTATTTAGAGGTGATGCTGATTTGATCTGCTTACTTTGCTTTTCTTTGCCATCCACCTTGCCATGCCAGAATTTGCTGTGCCATTTCCAATTCTTTTTAAAAGGAAAAAAAACAGCAGCTCTAATATGCACACAGATTACAGCACCATGATGTTACTTTTCTTTGGATAGGTATCATCCAGATACTTTGAATAGGATATATCTAGGATAGATGGTATTTTTCCACTCTGGCCAGGGTATGGGTCTTCAGCATCCAAATCCAGTGCGAAAAGAATACATGCATATTATGCTGGATTTCAAATAAAGTAATTGTACCAGAATTTTGGTACACTGTACAATCATTCAAGGACATGCACAGACGTGTAGAGTTTTGCTTGAAAATATGCTTTGTTCAGGCATATTTTTTGCCCAAGTTACTTATTAAGATATCTTGAATAGTATATATCTAGAATAGATGGTATTTTTCCACTCTGGCTAGGATATGGCTAGGATATGGGACTCCAGCATCCCAATCCAGTGTGAAAAGAATACATGCATGTTATACTGAACTTCAAACTGAAATAATTGTGCCAGAATTCTGGTGCACTGTATAATCGTGGCACAAGTACAGATGTATTGAGTTATGCTTGAAAGAAATGCTTGGTTGAAGCATAATTTTTGCCAAGTATCCCTGGATATGTACCATTATTTCATTTTTTCTGGAACTATGCTAGATATGTCTAAAGTAATATGTATTCTCAAGTTGCTTCAACATGGGCAACAACTTAAAACCAGCAAAGTTTGGTTAAATACATTTCCCTTGAATAAAGCTGTCATGAGCTGTAGCATATCTGTACATGTAATGTAAGTTTGGTGCTGTGTGCCAAAATTCTTTAATACAACGAAGAATGGCTCTTAGATGCTCCTGGCTTTTAGACATTGCGTGTAAAGAAAGCATACGACCTTCAATATACCAGGAGGTGCTGAGTTGACATCAAAAGTAACGTTAAGGATTATACTTTATTACTCAACGTTTCGGCCAGGGGCCATCGTCAGGAGTGATATAAAAATGTCAAGTTTAACAATTGAAGAAAAAAAAAGCACGCCAGAAAAAAAGCGTGCAAAAGACACGTGGAATGCAGAAAAGCCTCCTCAGTGGTGCAGACACTTAAAGAAACTCCAAACCAGAAACAAACTATGTCAAGATAGAATCCTCTGAGGAAGCCCGAGCCGATGGTCCATATACATATCGATACATACACTCACGCACATATATAGACATAGATCCAATATAACGCGTAATACATAAAATATAATTTATATTTATGTAATTTAAGTGATATACCAAGACGTCGTTTGCGTGTTTAGTTGCGGCCGTAGATTACGTATGTGTAGAGATTCGAGGACCTTTAGATCAGCGTTGTCCCTGGCTGTTGCTAGAATTTCTACTTTGAAGTTTGTGTTAGTGTCGCTGTGTTCCATGTTATAATGTTTGTCGATCATGTGTTCGCCTAAAGGTGTGTATGCTCTCCGAAGTCTGGCATCTCCCAAGTGCTCATTGTACCTATCCCTGATACTACGTTTGGTTTCACCGACATCAAATATTCCAAGACAGCGGTTGCACGTTATTTTATAAACTACGTTTTTTCGCGTGCATCTACCTTTGAGCCCGTTGATACAGGTGTGGCACGTTCTTCTACCAGCAGGGCATGGCGGCATTTCCAGGGCTGAGCGGACCAGGTAAGATTTCAGCGTAGGTCCGCTAGTCCAGGCTACCCTAACATGGTTTAGATGAGACGAACGGATGGCTGCGTTTACCTGTCGACATAGTTGGTCACCGACAAATGGAAGTCTCATGTAAACATAGTTGGGATTACTATCCGCTCGATGCCGACGTTGCCCACTTATCCTACTCCTGTTGTGAGGGTGAACAGCACGAGCGGCGGAGTGTACCCGATGTGCTGGGTATCCGTTTTCCAGGAAAAGAGTTGTCATCTTCGCAAGGCTCCGCTCGCATGAAATAGTATCGGAGGAGACTCGTGCTGCTCTCCTCATAAAGGAGGGAATAGATGCTGTGATTCGTCTAATCGAGGACAATCTGGATGACATTTGTCTTTTCGGTTTGGGGTACAGGACTGTGTGAAATTACTAACACATATTTTCAGCAATAACCTCATACGTTTCGGTAACTCCATGTACAAGCAAACAAAAGGAGTGGCTATGGGTAACCGATGTGCACCTCCTTTAGCGATTGCTTTTATGCACCGCCTTGAGTCGATCTTCTTAGCTTCGTATGATTTGAAACCAGCTCTCTACATGAGGTATATAGACGATATTTTTGGTGTTTGGACACATGGCTTGGCCTCTCTGCTCGACTTCTTTGCAGAAATTAACCAACAACACTCCAGCATCAAGTTCACCTTAGAACACACTGGTCATAGCAGTTCGATTCCTTTCCTTGATACGTTGTTTGTAGTTCAGGCTGATGGGAGCTACACCACCGAACTGTACTTTAAACCTATGGCAGCCCCCATCATCTTGCACTATGATTCGGCCCACCCGATGGCCACTAAAAAGGCCGTTTTAACATCCCAAATGAGGAGAGCAGCACGAGTCTCCTCCTATACTATTTCATGCGAGCGGAGCCTTGCGAAGATGACAACTCTTTTCCTGGAAAGCGGATATCCAGCACATCGGGTACACTCCGCCGCTCGTGCTGTTCACCCTCACAACAGGAATAGGATAAGTGGGCAACGTCGGCATCGAGCGGGTAGTAATCCCAACTATGTTTACATGAGACTTCCATTTGTCGATGACTAACTATGTCGACAGGTAAACGCAGCCATCCGTTCGTCTCGTCTAAACCATGTTAGGGTAGCCTGGACTAGCGCACCTACGCTGAAATCTTACCTGGTCCGCTCAGCCCTGGAAATGCCGCCATGCCCTGCTGGTAGAAGAACGTGCCACACCTGTATCAACGGGCTCAAAGGTAGATGCACGCGAAAAAACGTAGTTTATAAAATAACGTGCAACCGCTGTCTTGGAATATTTGATGTCGGTGAAACCAAACGTAGTATCAGGGATAGGTACAATGAGCACTTGGGAGATGCCAGACTTCGGAGAGCATACACACCTTTAGGCGAACACATGATCGACAAACATTATAACATGGAACACAGCGACACTAACACAAACTTCAAAGTAGAAATTCTAGCAACAGCCAGGGACAACGCTGATCTAAAGGTCCTCGAATCTCTACACATGCGTAATCTACGGCCGCAACTAAACACGCAAACGACGTCTTGGTATATCACTTAAATTACATAAACATAAATTATATTTTATGCATTACGCGTTATATTGGATCTATGTCTATATATGTGCGTGAGTGTATGTATCGATATGTATATGGACCATAGTTTGTTTCTGGTTTGGAGTTTCTTTAAGTGTCTGCACCACTGAGGAGGCTTTTCTGCATTCCACGTGTCTTTTTCAATCTTTTTTCTGGCGTGCTTTTTTTCAATTGTTAAACTTGACATTTTTATATCACTCCTGACGATGGCCCCTGGCCGAAACGTTGAGTAATAAAGTATAATCCTTAACGTTACTTTTGATGTCAACTCAGCACCTCCTGGTATATTGAAGGTCGTATGCTTTCTTTACACGCAATGTCAAAATTCTGATGGAATTCTTCAGTTTCAAAGCATGGAGGGTTGGACATGGTTTAATTTGTAATTTAATGTTGCATTTCGAGATCAAAATGTTTAATATTCCATTCCAAAATTGTAATTTTGTCTTTCTGAACCACTAACTCCTTTCTGTATTTTCCAGTTAGCTTGGGCATGTCAATCAAACAGGAAGAAGTTTGCAGTCATTTGCAAACATCTCAAATCTTTTGGTAAAAAGGTCCCATATATTATAATCCCATATATTTCAGATAATTCCCCATGGAGGATAATTTTGTGGATGACAAACATCCAGTACAGGAACATTCTTTCAACCTTGGCTGGACAGAGTACATGTCAGCAGTCAGCAGGCTGGATTTGTGCTTTGCAATCCTAGATGTGGAGAGGAAATTGTTGGGTGTAATTGAATATGGAGAGGATGTTTTTATTCCAGCTTATGGCATCGGAATCTCGGCTTGTACTTTCAAGTAAATATTGAGCACATCACTGAGCAGTTCATTGTCAAGAACCATTACTGACCTACAAGTGAGAATAATGAAGAAGATTTTCTCAAGAGGATGATGCTCTGGATGCACCAAATCCAGGATTAGCCAATGTTTCCAACCCCGGCAGTCACTGGGGGTACATCTGGTTGTATATGTACCCCCACCCTTTCTGATTACTATCGATCGCATATTCTTCTATGCTCAACTGAGTTGGGTGATGCTAGGGTGCAAGATTTGGCTTGAAGAAGAAGAAGAAGAACTTTGGGTTCTTTTACGACGCACTCAACCGGTAGGTTATATAGCGTCGCCAACCTCTCACGCCGATTGGTCGCGGGTGGACTCGGTAAATGCTGTCGGTTGCGAGATTCGAAAGATTTGGCTTGTGGGTGCAGTATATTGATATAGTATGGCCAGCCAAACACTTTACTTCAAATTAGCATTATTCGCGTTGATCTCAGTTATATTCGCGTTAACCCCACCATAACCTATTATTATATTATCTGCATGCATTGCGTTTTGTGTGAACCCATTTATCATCAAGGTATGCGGGATATCGGCCTTTACGTCGGTCCTGGCTCCGCACTGCAAGAGCCGAACTAAGAGCATGGATTCGCGCGGCTGCTTCAAGGACAGCAACAAGAAGTCGTTGTACAAGATCGACAACATCCGCATAGTCAGCGACCTGCGCGCCATCCAGGCTTCGCCGACCGAGAGTGTCGTCGGCGCTGTACTGGTGGCTGCGTCTCGCCTGCATATTAGCGGGTTGATTTCCAACACCGTACCACCAGAGTCCGTCCGCGCCGCTTACCACGTCCTGAAGAAACTGCCGTGCTCGCATTGCAAGTCTCGGCACTGGTGGTACATCTGTGGCTTATCTGCATCTGTTTGGCACACATCGCGTGCTGACCACCAAAACGTCTCACATCAGTTGATCGTTGGCGGAACGCCCCGGACGTGCCACGCAGACTGTATCACAGAAAGAGTGCTGCAAAGAAACCCTTGCTTGAACAATTTAACAACTTTATACTTGCGAGCATTGGGGAGGGGGAGGGGGGGGGGGGCGATGGAATGAACTGTGATTTCCCGCTATAAGTCGTCGAGGCACCTTTAGAGTTTAGCATATCTTACGTCTGTAGAGATGTGGCAAAGTGGTAACAGCTACTTGTGATACTTGTGATGACTATTTGAGGCGTCCGCTGCCGCACCTGTGAGGCGACTACTGCCACGGCTGTGAGGTGGCCACTGCTACGGCTGTGAAGCGGCCGTTATTATGTTTGTGAGGTGGCCACTGCCACGGCTGTGAGACGATGGCTGTTATGGCTGTGAGGCGGCCACTGCCACGACTGTGAGGCGGCTGCTGTCATGACTGTGAGGCGGCCACTTCCGTACCTGTGAGGCGGCCGCTGTCATGACTGTAAGGTGGCCGCTGCTCTGGCTGTGAGGTGGCCGTTGTCAGGGCTGTGAGGAAGCCGCTGCCTCAACTGTGAGGCGGCCACTGCCACGGCTATGAAGCGGCTACTGCTGCGACTGTGAGGAGGCCATGGTCAGGGCTGTGAGGCGGCCGCTGCCGCACCCGTGAGGCGGTCACTGTGATGGCTGTGAGGTTGCCGATGCCGCGGCTGTGAGGCCGCCACTGCCGCGGCTAAAACTGATCGGCAATGGTGTGAAATGTTATCTTAGTTATGCCCAATTTGGCACCACTGAAATTCATATAGATCAGGATTCCATCCATATCAGCGTATTTTCATGTTTCTTCCACAAAATATATCCAGCTGAAAAAAAATGTTTCAGAAGATATTAAAGGAAAGGGCTTATGCTTACTAGTTCTGTTATACCGTCCAAGTGTAGAAGTACTATACCTATCAGTAATTAATAATTTTTCGTTGTTTTGTATGTGATGTAAGATGACAGCTAATGGGAATTATAAATATTCATCTGGACTAGAAATGTAATATATTCTATACACGGTAGAAGATTGTGAGTAATTGATGTCCGATTGCCGAAGATCGCTTGGGATTTTTCACCTTTATGTGCCGAACTCCGGATTGTGTCATTCTTCGCTATCTTCGAGGGAATTTTGTTCATCCTCCACTGTCTCCGAGTGACTTTGCTATCCGAGCGACATTCAGGAGTTCCTATGGGAAGGGCGACACTCCTTTTGGTGCGCAAAAATTTACTCAGGGCGCCAAGCGACACCTATTTCTGATGAAACAATCGAAGAAAGCATGGAAGGCAGTCAGATCTGCAAAAAGTGGGTAATCATGAACAATCATGTTTCGGAAATTTCATGTTATCCAATCCCGAGGGACAACCGTACCTGATTGGATACCTGATACATACCGCCCCTTTCACCACCCAACCCCACCCCCTCCCCATTGGACCCGTACCTGATTGGCGACCAATTTCCCAGAATTGTATCTCGTCGGCGACCACCGAAAGGCTTTTTTGAGCCCTGGTGCGGCGATTGCCCTTTGACACTCCGGGGTGTACGATGGCGTAGATGCCTTTTTCCTAGGTTTATTACTTTTGGGGACTGAGTCTCGTGCTGCTGTGCTGATAGCCCTGAGGATTGTGTACATTTTGCTAGTCTCTGAAGTTGTAGCGGGTGGCGGCCCCGGTGTTAAGAAGTACTAGGTTGTGGTCAGAAATAAACTGGTGAATTTCGCGCCCTCTAGCGTCAGTCTGGTCGCTTCCCCAGGAGGGGTGTTTAGCATTAAAGTTTCCCATAATGAGAACTGGCGGAGAGGCCTGAAGCAGCAAGTCGCTCAGCTCCTGTCGTGTGGGGGTTTCAGCTGATGGCGAGATGTATAGTGAGATGACTGTGGTTTGGCAATGGGCAATTTTAAGGCTGGCTGCTACGCAATTCAGGGGAGTATTTAACGTTACTCGACGATGAGGTATGCTGTTTGCAATGAGTGTTTACGTTCTCGACGTGCCAAGTGTAATCTGAGATTTTGTTCCAAGTGGAGTCAGAATCTTGAAAGTAAGTTTCTTGGAGCGCAGCTAGTAATGGCTTTTGTTGCAAGAATTCAGATTTGAATTCTATAAAATTGCCTGGAAGGCCACCGGTGTTCCACTGCAGAAAAAGTCCCATTGCCGAACGCGTTTGGTGGCTGTTGGTGTTCCTATACTGGGGTAGTGTCGGTGTCGAGTTGGGGAGAAAGGTTGAACCGGTGAACGGAGAGAGGGTTGGGAGGTGACCCAGGCCGGGGTGGTAGCCTGGACCTGGTCGCACGGGTCCTGGGAGGTGATTGGGTGGAGTGGCGGCGGGATTTGCGCTTGGGAGGCGCGGTGGGTTCGGGCGGGATTCGTTGGTCTGGAGTTGTGGGTTCGACGGGCTTGGCAAGAGTGGTAGGTTCAGTCTGAGTGCTGGCCTCAGACGAGGTTTTGGAGTGGGTTTGGGTGGGTGTGCAGGAGGTGGTGGGGTGGTTGGTTTGGCAGGAGATGGTGGCCGTGGACTTGCGGTCTGGGCGGATATTGTGGTGGATATTGTGGTGGACAACTCAAAAGACGAATCAACAGGTTTGTTCATACCTGTCGGTCATCAGTGACCTATGGATGACGTCATAATACGTCGCTGACAATAATGTGGTCGTGACGCTTTATAATTATAGTTTATGGAGAAAACGTCACGTGGACAGCTCAGTTGCACATTAAAAAGTAACCAAGCGACTCGCGTTCAAAATATTTTTTAAAAGACAATTCACCATTCCGGCTAACCCAGCATTATCATTCTTATTAGAGCTTGTCGTTCAATATGTAATCAGGTACGGTACCTCCTATCTCAATGCTTGATGACCAAAACAGACGTGATTTCAACAATATCTACGTTACAATAGCACTATGCTCCTCAGTTTGTCACTGATTTGTTGCGATCTTCCAGAGGTGACCAACGACTGTCAAACTATGGAAAAGAATCAAGTGTAGCAGGTTCATTTGTCTCGTCTGGGTCATTTATATTATGGCTCACTTAAACCTGATCCATTTTCCTAGCCTGGCGGCAAGCAAATATGTCGGTTGTTCGGAATCAAGAAGTACGCTCAGTGACTAATCCACAGGGGCATGAGGGCCTTGTCCAGCCCGTTGCACATATCGTCAGAACAGGGACGAGTTTGGCCAATCTGGGTCACCATTTGATGCTAGCTGAGCGGCCTAGACGTGAAATAATAACCAATTAACATTTTCATACAGAAGCAACTTTTAGATGATGCATTGTCGTTTAATTTTGAGGTATGATCTGTTTGACCAAACAAGGATGTTCAGTGACGATACCATCTAGGAAAGCCCAATATGAATATTGAACCCATGTGCTTGGTGCCATTAATCTGCGTTGAATTGGCTCTAGGATAAAACGTGTTCAGAGACCTCTGAAACCATTTTATCCTGGAGCCAATGCAGCTATGCAGCAGCACCTGCTGCCGCAGCAAAGACGGATTATGTTCTAAAGAGCTTTAGGGTGAAAATTGGCTATTTGCATCAGATCTGAGCTCCGATTGTTCACGCGTTATCTTCAGCAAATCTAGTCTATGTCGTGATCGTCTAATTAACAAAAAGTAGATTGAATCAGCTCAGCTTAATGACATTCACCCTTCCCCGAATCCCATGTCGCGTGCGAAAGTCCGCTAGACCACAGGAAGATCGTGACTACTAAAACATAATTGAAGCCCGATAAGCTTCCGACCTCCATGAATTCGTACTTCGCTGTATGATTGCATTACGATTTTAACCTCAGCAATGCAGGTAATTTTCTGCCACTCGCAGTACGCGGGGGCAATTTGGTCCATGTTCCAAACATGATACAGAGATGCGGTAGGCGACATGATGTAGCTCCGTACTTGAACTTTTAGAGTTACTTGGAAAATGTTCCTGTATCTCTTTTGGTTGATATAACTGAACACCTACAACATAACACACGAGACACATACAAAGATGAAGGTCACCGATACCGTCCAGGGGATCACATATTTCCAGGTGAAATACCTGGAAATATGTGATGAACTGTTGAAGATGACGATTTTTGAAGTAGTTCGAAAAGATGTAATGAATGCCATTAAAGCAAAACCAAATCCTTTCCACTCGAGAAATTGATAATTACCAATTTACGAATTGAGACTGATCAATTGAGAATATGACAATATATATATATATATATATATATATATATATATATATATATATATATATATATATATATATATATATATATATATATATTATCCGGTAAACAAATGCAATTCAACACAAGAGCACTGTATTATTTCGAAACCTTTTTCGGAAGCCGTTCGATACACCGCACTATCTCCCTTCTCCAACATGCAGGTTAGCTAAGACGTTAAATCAGCTCATCCAGCCACACCTGCATAGTAAGCATAGCGTTAAGTCTGTAGATGATTTCATAGACATACTTGGAGTCAAGAAACCTGTGGAAGTATCACCATCCATAGACGAAGAGAACCTCTTTACCAAATTTACCTGTCGAAGACGTCATCAGAGTCATTGATGCAGTATGCAGTACCAGTGACCCATCCCCATCGCCACCACCATCGTCTAGGTCTACCCTGGAGAAACTACCCCTAGCATGCACAACTGAAGATCCATTTCACGTATCAGATGGGGAACTGTACCGTCAGAAGAAGGGTATATCAATGGGTTTCCCACTGGGGCCACTTCCCGCTAATTTGCACATGTACCGCATTGAAAACCATGCGTTATACACTATGGTCGATGCGCCACATGCATATTGTAAATATGTCGACGACATATACTTGGGACATCGCGGACACTAGTCACCTTCAGAGATCTATAGCACTTTTTAATAACGGTCAGTGCTATGATTCACATATGCTTCAAATATCCAAATACAATCCACATATGCTTTAACAAGCCTCCATTTCGAGATGTGCTAGTGGTGGCATCGCAAAACAGCTACATTACAGCTGTACACCGCAATGATTCAAACGCAGGGTTGTGCATAGGTGCACGGGACGTGTACTCAAACAGGCACACACAAAGTGTATTGCGTTCCTTCGTCAGAGGGGCATTTAAAAACTGTTCCGTTTGGGATATTATTCACCTCGAAATATGCAGATTGAAACAGATATTAGTGAATAATGGGTATGCGAACAAGGACATTGACCAAGAAATACATCAGTACATGGATAAAGATATCAGCGAGCACACAGCGAACTCATCATCCACAAACATAGTTAGTTAGTTATTGTTTTTTTTTACAACACGTCGACCGTTGAGTCATATAGCGTCGCCAATCTCTCACGCCGATTGGTCGCGGGCGAAGAGTAGCGACAGGTGAGACTCGAACCCAGAATCTTTCGATTGTGAGACGAGCATCTTACCCCTAGACCACTCGTCCCCCACAAACATAGTCAAGCTATACTATCGTGACTACATGAGCTCTGCTCATAAGATGGACGAGGGTGTACTACGCGATATTAGCAATAGTCACGCCACATGCACTAACACAAACAATCGTATCCAGCTTATTGTTCACTACAAAGCTAAAAAGACAAGCAATCTTATCATAAAGAATAACAGCACAGCAACAACGAACCAGCTCGAAAGCGCCAATGTAGACTTCTCTTTGTCTTGCCCTCATGCGGATTTTAGGCTTTACCCAGTGAACCACTAACGATGCACCTCCGTGATGGTGCCCCCCCCTCAAATAATCTTTTTCGCAAACTTCATATTCCACTCACTCGACAACATCCCCCAGAAAACACTGGTGATAAAATCATGCCATGTCCCGGTCCATATGTTGGTATTGGGGGTTGTGTATTTACGATAGCGCACCTGGTCACTACATCTGCCAATCATGCGTGACACTTGCCTTGTAGGAAGCTCGTGACTCGTGAGTGCACATGGCGACGGAGCGAAACAAAGTGAATGTTGCATGATGGCATACTGCATGCTGCATGATGACATGACACACACATGCTTCATATACATATGTGCGTAATGGTTGGAAATGTGATATTCATGAAGTAAGATAGATGGAATGTAATTGTATGCTTTGTTTTGCGATGAGAAGTACCTTACCGAGAACACAAGCATTTATGTTTCGATTACGCATTAATTATATTTTGCTGCGTAGAGCGTTAACTTTGAAAATGAACTATATGCTCTTCGAAACATCAGACAAATATGCAAGATGGCAATATCATGTCGTGATGTTATAGGTAATGTACGAAGCCAACAAAGGGAGAAATTGTCATGTAGGAACCGGATACAATTTGAACGCACCACCAACGTGTGATGGGATATTTGTAGGAACAGGAAGGGGGACACCACTTAATCACAGGTCTTGACTGCACTAACTGTAAGTGTGGACAAGACATACTGGTCCACGAACACGATCGCTTCTCGATTACGCTGTTAAGTCGAACATTGAGCAAAAAGTTCGTGGTGTGGTAGTGACTCACGTATTCCTGTGCCCATATTTTGCCACATCCACTGGCCCTTTGAGAAAACCCCTGGTGACACCCATGAATCCGCATCCCAGCCTTCGTGCCACAAATCCTGGAAACTGTCCTGAATCGCACTGCGACCACCCGCACTCGACCACTGGCACCGCACCCGCTCGCACTCGATTTAAATTCATGATACACAGGAATTGGCGCCCCATCCTTTGTGACAAAAACTGTGGTCGTGCAATACGTGAAGCTGCCCTGAATTGACCCTGTCGCCATTCCCTCGAGACATATCCCTGGCGATGCCTCCAAATCGGCTCATCCCATTCGGACGCAAAATTTGAAATTCCCACCAGCAATTTCCCAGGGTCTCCCGCTCCGCCCTCAATCTGCATGAACACACTTTCCTGTTAACGCCCCTAAATCAGCATCTCCGCCATCTCTGAAAATCCTGATCACACCCTCGAAGCAGCACCTCATCCTTCAAAGCACAAAAACCTGGAAAGAACCTTCAACCGGCAACATTCAGACAGATCCTGGTGATGTCCATCAACAGGTTCTTAACTGGCACTTCCGTCATCATTCTTCCAAATCCTCCGAGATAATTATCCGGCGACGTCATTGAACCTCAGCCCTCTGCTCGAACACACACGGCTGGTGTTGGTCGCAATCAGCTGGCTACCTTGTTGACATCGGACAGTTTGACAAGTAGCACTTGAATTATTTTGAACAACTGACAATTATTATTATTTGAACAATTATTTTGAACGAATGGAATGATTCCGTTGAAACTTATATGAACGAATACAAAATATTACTGTCACCCAGGAGTGTTAATTTCTGAGAAAAGAACTGCGGGAGGGGAGGAAAGGCATGGAGGCAATGGGAGGGCCAAATCGATTTGGGTGGGGTAGGGTGCATAGGATCTTATGTTAAAATTGAAATTATTTGGGGGTCAAGACAGCATCGGGAGGTCAATGGCCCCCAAAACGTACTAAATCGACACCCACGTCGACCAGTATACTCCAATGCTGAGGTGTGGCCCGAAATTTAAAGTTGAAAAGTGCATGGGACATCTCACCATGGCCTCTCCACATATTGAACAGATTTTTTATCGGGCAACACATCAATATATCCCAAAACCTGATTCAACCTCATTTGTCTGAAGCGGTCTTCATGTGCCCCAACACAATCGATTTCATATAAGGCTATGCCTCCCGGACACACATCTACTTTCGCTTCGTCTCCTCAAATTGTAGCCAATTAGCCAGCTCCCGAACACACAATCAGCTACAATAATCGGCTTATTTTTACCGCTGTACTTATATTAGGAATACAACTGATAACTTAGCTGTTTTATACGCTGCGAGATATGCAGGGTGAAAGGTTTTTCGTGTATCCGTATGAATGTTTAAGGAAAACAGAGTGTGTCAAGCAGAACGAAGAGACAATTTGCGCCAGTAAGTTCTGCATTTTTTAGTCAGTTCTGCTTTAATTTTAGTCATCCTCATTACAAAAAGGGTTGTTGATCACAACTCTGCTTTCAAGCATGAGCAAACAGTGTCTACCTTGCTGACCACTGAAATCCACCCCTGCAGATGAAAGGAAATGCTTGCCTTTTCATGATAATACACATTTCCACAGTGCGTCTTTTTCGCTACTAAAAGTTATTTTGAATACAGCAAGGTAAAAATGAAACTATTTGAGATGCAGCACTAGTTTTCTTCCACAGCTGCACAGTAACGTTGCATTGCTGGAAAGTAGATATAGCTGCTGAAGCAAAAGCCAGAAATATGAACTCACCGACCTCGGTGAAATTAATTAAAAACGATAAAGTTGGGCCTGTTCATTGGCTGGCAGACTCCTCCAGCCCTCTGTCAGCACAAAGTGCACCATAACTTCCAGACAGCACAATGTTCCGGATGACAAAAGCCCAGGATGAGGCTGCACTTCAATCCCGACCCCGTCTGATATGTGACATCACCAGCCCAGTTGTCGTCCACAGAGAACGCCTCCGAGCGCAGACATCCAGGTGACGTGAGTCGCGCCGAGGACGCCACAGGTCGGCATGCGCTGGACGTGGTGCCCTTCGCTACCACCAGCTGGCTGACGACGGCCACCGCCTGCGCCTGAGCACAGCTGGACTGAGGTCAACGTTATCCACCCCATCAACACCGGACTGTGGATCAGCGACCGTCTGAGCACCGCACAAAGCGCCAAATACGGGCCGATGCTCCACTGTGTAAACAGCTGTCGCCGGCAGACCACGCGATACAGTCAGCCCCGCCAGCACCAGAGCAGATCCAGCAGCAGGGCAGATCACTCACGGTGACCCGGTGTCAGTGTGGCGACAACCCTGGACCAGTGTGACGACAGTTCGGGACCAGTGTGACGGCAGCCCGGGTCAGTGTGGCGGCAGGCCTGGATCAGTGTGACGGCAACCCAGGACCAGTGTGACGACAGCCCGAGATCATTGTGACGACAGCCCGAGATCAGTGCGACGGCAGTTCAGGATCAGTGCAGCGACAATCCGGGATCAACGTGACGGCAGTCGCGGATCAGTATGACGGCAGTTCCGGATCGGCGTGACGGCAGTTCAGGATCGGCGTGACAGCAGCCCGGCATCAGTGTGACGAGTGACATGTCTCCGTCAACCGTCACCGCCGCCGGCTGGCTGCTGTCTTGTCTGGTGATCCAGACTGGAGTGTCAATGTGCGGAGGTGAGTATCGAGTGGTGCCTGAGCTACCGCCAGGATCACGCGGCGGATTCACGGGTGTACTGCACTGTCACTGTGTCGAATGCTGGCCGCAGATGAAATGTCGATCTGTGGGAGAGGCCCTCATTTACAATCCAAGTCAATCATGCGCTCGGAACATCACTCGGTTCTGATATACAATGGAAGCCGTCGACCTCATTCACAGCTGTCGTGCTAGATTGCATTGCCACATCGAGCGATTCCAAAAATCGCAGATCGGTGGAATGCCTAATGTCGGGTTGAACAGCTTCTGTGAAGTCGATGATTCGATCTAGGGCTCTGTCGCTCTGAATATTGGCTCAGATCCTCGCGTCTAAGCTATCCTCTCACAAAGGTGGCGGCGTACCTACAGATGGCCTTAGCGGCGACCATGTGGGGGTGGAGACGCCGAAAGTGGCTCGATGGTTTCGTCCACTGGCACATTGGTGACCAGACGCCAGGGCATGCCAGTAATCCTCTAATCCGACTCCTATAGCTATGTCCAACTTAAAGCTTTCTTACGATGTATATATATATATATATATATATATATATATATATATATATATATATATCGGTATATTTTGGGAGGATATCTTCTTTTATAAATTGGCTGTTGAAGAGAAGAGCGCATTTAGCTTTAGAAAGTTTTCCGTCTAGGCTTTCGATTGATCGTATTGTTTTCTTCGTTTCGCTAGATAGCTGGTAAATTATTTCACCAAGTGACATGTACAGTTCTATTCGTTTATTGACGTTTCGGATTCAAACATTGATCCATTTTCAAAATCACCGTTCTGCACAACGCAAATAAACACACACAAGTATACTTAAAAAACATGAATTGAGCACAGGTTTCACACGAGCTATTCTCGCAACATCATCTCACATTTTGTCAATTCCTGAAGTGCCATCCACATAAACAAGTATATTCTCATCTGAGCTATTACAACAACCGTGAAGCACTGGGTCGCATTTACATCGAATTGTGTTTGCCCCCCCCCCCCTCGCCATTTTTGGTCATGCATTATTCCAGAGTAACAACGTGTCGTGTGTGCTGACTTGTTTGTTTATTTCTGGTGTGTGTTCACGTATGTACAATGACTCGAGCACCATGAGACGGGTTCGGTCCGGGCAAGACGTGATGATGGTGGTGTTGTTGGTAAGGTGTTCTCGTGTTAACGGTGTTTGGTGGCAGTTTGTCATGTGTTCTTTTGGTGCTCCATCTCTGAGGTGCATTGTCAGTCTTCTAGAAAGGGAGGTTGTGGTGGCACCAATGTAACTTACTGCACGAAGCCTACAGTCTTCGTATGGGCATGATAATTTGTAAACTACATTGGTACGTCTTAGTTTTTCTCTGTTGGCCTGAAGATTGTTCTTCATCACAAGATTACAACTTTTCATGTTTTGAAAGTAGATGACGAGTTTTAGCTGATCTTTGTTGTTGGTGCATGTGATGTTGTTTGTTATAATGTCCTGTATGACTCTCTCATCCACCTTATAAGCAGAGTTCATATAATTTCGATAGTAAAGGTGGATGGTGTTTGTTCTGTCTGTATATTTCCGGTTGGTGTTCCTGTTCATGTGTTTCTTGATTTCGTCATCAACCTGTGTGTTTGTGTAGCCATTGTTTACTAAAATCTGTTTTAGCCTGTCAAATTCTGTATGAAGAAGTTGGAAGGAAGAACAATTACGAATTGCTCTCTTTACAAAGGCAAGCAGGACACTCTGTTTGTATCTTTCAGGACACTCACTTTTTGCGTTCATAACTAAGCCAGTGTTCGATGGTTTCCGGTATACTGAGGTACACAATTTTTTATCAGTGGGGCTTACAAGTACATCTAAAGACGGAATCTTCCGATCGATTGGTGTTTCAGATGTGAAAGTTAGCACTGAGCTTTCCTCTAATTTTGAGATGAGTTCACTGAGGTGGTCACTGTCCCTCACATCAACAAAAACATCATCGACATACCTGCAATAGATATGAGGCGGAATAGACGGGTCACGCAAGACATTGTTTTCCAGGTGGCACATGTAAAAGCTTGCAAAAAGGGGACCTAGTGGGGAGGCCATAGCCACGCCTTCCTTTTGTCGATACAGTTGTCCATCTGGCCCACGGAAGTGGGCCTTGGCTTAGTTATGAACGCAAAAAGTGAGTGTCCTGAAAGATACAAACAGAGTGTCCTGCGTGCCTTTGTAAAAAGAACACCGTTAATACGAGAACTGCCACCAAACACCGTTAACACGAGAACACCTTACCAACAACACCACCATCATCACGTCTTGCCCGGACCGAACCCGTCTCATGGTGCTCGAGTCATTGTACATACGTGAACACACACCAGAAATATACAAACAAGTCAGCACACACGACACGTTGTCACTCTGCAATAATGCATGACCAAAAATGGCGAGGGGGGAAACACAATTCGATGTAAATGCGATCCAGTGCTTCACGGTTGTTGTAATAACTCAGATGAGAATATACTTGTTTATTTGGATGGCCCTTCAGGAATTGACAAAATGTGAGATGATGTTGCGAGAATAGCTCGTGTGAAACCTGTGCTCAATTCATGTTTTTTAAGTATACTTATGTGTGTTTATTTGCATTGTGCAGAGCGGTGATTTTGAAAATGGATCAATGTTTGAATCCGAAACGTCAATAAACGAATATAACTGTACATGTCACTTGGTGAAATAATTTACCAGCTATCCAGCGAAACGAAGAAAACAATACGATCAATCGAAAACCTAGACAGAAAACTTGCTAAAGCTAAATGCGCTCTTCTCTTCAACAGCCAATGTATAAAAGAATATATATATATATATATATATATATATATATATATATATATATACGTGTGTGTGTGTGTGTGTGTAAGAGCATGTGCGTATGTGCGTGTGCACACCGAAGCGTTTTTACGAGAAAACGTAGGAGGGAGAACAAGCGGATGGACGTTGTCGTTAAATTAATAATTCGTACAGGTGGAGTTGATGCTTTTAACATTTAACAATATTGCAGTATTACGGTCAACCAAATCACATTTACTTAGCCATCTGATCAAACTTTGCTGGGCTTCCTTGATGCTTGGCAACATGTAAGAAGTCACTGATGCTTCTAGATTGTGAGGAAGTTCGCTAAGTAGTCCCCCAGCCAGGAGTTTCTGATGAAATGTGTTACAATGAGATGTGCCATTATTAATAACGCCTCTCCAATTTTCTACATTCAAATGCGGTAAAATCCCGCATCTTTGGGTTCCTTGCTATTCTTGTATCGCCAGGCAGTTTATACTCCATGCACTTGTGCGTGATTCCTTTTACTCCATGGAGTTGGGGAGCCCATTCCCGTTAGAAGAACTCGGTGCGATCTGCATCTTTCTGGGGTGAGGCCCCTGAAGCACGACAGGATTTGTCGGGGTAGACGTGGGAATACGTCAATTAGCCGTCCCTCTAGCTGCGCGTCCTCACAACGTGAGAGGATCACTCTGTCACTGCAGGGGTATCTCCCTGTCAGCAGTCGTGACGCTCGACCACACGGCCACCACCTGCTATGCAAAAGAGAACGCACTTATCATGCCACCATACCATAATTCTGAGCAAAAACGAGCCTTGCTGTGGTTCACCCCTCCCTGGTGTAGGAGGTCGGTTCAACATTTATGCATATATCATGGTGATCTACCAGCTAGCCAAAGACGGCTGGCGACACAGCAGCAGGTGAGTCAGGTGACAGGGTCCGACCACTGACGAAATGCCCGCCGTGCGAAATGGAGTCTGCGCGGCCTACAATGGGCCATCAGTGTAGGCTTATGCGGGTCTATTTACCACTTAATTGGGTCATTTGGAGCCGTGGCGAGTGTGGGCGCACGATGTATTCGGCCGATTCGCGCCCTACTTCTGCCGACTGCCGCTAATGGCTGGTGTTGCCACCAGAATGGAAGGTCTCGGCGCCTGCAAACACGTCTATCGAAGTATTCGTGGTGAACTAAGCAGGCTCCACCCACTTGCGATGCATAGCATGAAATAGCGCACAGCTTTATACTGGAAGTGTGTTGTTGGGCTTCTGTATTCGTCCCATAGTGTTTAGATTTAGTTCGAAAGGCCAAAAAGACATCAATGCCATGCATTTTCCCCCTCATTCGTATCATTGCCAATTATTTATCAATATCCAGTTATCATGAATACCACTAGCCCATAGCTCAATTCTCTGTAGTACACTGTGTTACTATTTGGATCAATTGATTTCTCTCCTTGTAACTGGAATAATTGTATCTTCATATACTGCAGTCAAGGACGTGGCCAGTGGGAGAGGTGCCTGGGGCGATCGATTTGTGTTTAGTAGTCTACAGGATCGCCATGGCGGAGGAAGAAAGGCCAACAACAATTTTATGGCCACCGAGGCTGTTGTCGAGCATTTAAGAAGGTCTTCAAGCCATTGCGAATGCTTACGAGATCCTATAAACGTCTACGGGCCCTTACGAACTGGTCCTTTCGAACGTCTACGGGAAGTATATAGCTTGCCTGCTTGGCTTATTGTTGCCATTTATTCAGCTGAAATATGTTTGTAAATTTTCCCAACAGTGACAAAGTTTACAAACAAACAGTGAATAAGTAAAGAGGCACATATGAACCTGGGAAACTTCATCGCACCTTGTATAGCGTTTGCCGTGAACAAAGGGAACAACAACACGCATCAATCTGAAAACATGTTACAACGAAACCTTTTCAGCTTCATGCGTGCTATAAGACAATTGTTAACATTTGAACACCAACTTCCAAGAGCAGTCTTCATAAATGTCAAGTGGCTTCATCCATGAGTTAACGGTTGTCAACAGTGTCGAGTTGGTGCCGCAAATTATATCGTATTATTACCTGAGAAAAAGCTGGTTTTTCCAAGTGAGGAAAACCAATGCATGGTGTTGGAAAGTTTCGATTCTCGGTATAGAAGTTGGTGTCGCAACTGTAATGCCAACAATGGTACATTCTCCAACCATGACTTCATCATGCAACAATGAAATAATACATTATGGGCTCTAATATTTAGCAATTCCATTAGTTTGTGTTGTTCTTTAATTGTACTTGTTGCTGTTATAGTTCATGTTGTGTTGTTTGCTAAGTTTTGTGTCAGAGTATTTGACGATTAAATTTTATCCTACATCATAGTATGCTTAGTTATGTATTTTTAAGCTTCAGTCCAGCGGTATTTTTCATCTATGCCGTCTTTATGGCGACGATCATGCGCACTGAGCTAAATGCTTTAATCCTAATTTATCTGATATGAAGTACGAGATGATAATACGTGACCTATTATTGATTCTGCTTACACAGTGGAATTTGCAATGCTGAAGGCAACTTCACTGTCAATGCTTGAACACCATTATTGCATTAGAGGTGATACGTCGCATGGGTGAACTGAATGTGCCGCATTGACTTATTTCAAAGCGTTTCCAAATCTGAACAGATACAATTTATCAGGCCATGCTGGTGTTCTACCCAGCAAGGCGTTTCATTGGTGAACGTTATTTGCGTGTAGTATTTTAGCAAGATTCCCATGTGGTGGGGGGATTCCGTCCGTCTTCAATCTCGTAAGCGCACCGCTCAATAACATTTAAGGATAGTGCAAATCAAAGCTACAAAGATTATTAGGTGGAGGCGCCTCGCAAAATGTGGAGACTAACAATATTAAGTGTAAAGAAAATATACGACCTTCAATATACCAGGAGGTGCTGAGTTGATATCAAAAGTAACGATAAAGGTTATATTGTATTACTCAACGTTTCGGCCAGGGGCCATCGTCAAGAGTGATGAAAAAAGCTCGAGCTTAAAAAATTTGAAAAAGGCACGCGGGAAAAATCGTGCAAAAAGACACGTGGAATGCAGAAAAGCCTCCTCAATGGTGCAGACACTCACAGAAACTCCAAACAAGAAACACACTATGTCAAGAAGGAAAATCCACTCTAAAAGTGGATTGTCCTTCTTGACATAGTTTGATTTATCATTTTCTCTTAGGAAAATCCACTCTAAGAGTGGATTTTCCTTCTTGACACAGTTTGATTTAGAGTGGATTTTCCTTCTTGACATAGGGAGTTTCTGTGAGTGTCTGCACCACTGAGGAGGCTTTTCTGCATTCCACGTGCCTTTTTGCACGCTTTTTCCCCGCGTGCCTTTTTCAATTTTTTAAGCTGGAGCTTTTTTCATCACTCCTGACGATGGCCCCTGGCCGAAACGTTGAGTAATAAAGTATAACCTTTATCGTTACTTTTGATATCAACTCAGCACCTCCTGGTATATTGAAGGTCGTATATTTTCTTTACACGTAATGTCTAAAACCCTGGAGCATCTGAGAGCCATTCTTCGTTGTATTAAACGAGACTAACAATAGCCATGCCATTTGGCATTCCACGAAACTGAATTCCGCATCATCTGATTGAAGTGATTCAAAAGCTCGAAACCCTTAGCTCCCAACGTGGACGACATTTTTCTTCATATTTTCTTTCGGAGCCATAGAGCATGGCAGCGGGTTAGAAAACGTGTTTCGCCTAACTGCTTAAAATGATCAGTAGGAAGACAATCATCACTCACTCAAGTTCGACACTTTTTATTTGTATGCATATATATGCAGTTTTGTCGTTACCTAGCAACCACGAGCGACATCTGGTTGATGTTACAATTACTGAGTTTTGCGGATTTTCCCCGTTGTACCGGTCACACGCTGATGATATTGACAAAAGCTTCACTTACATGCAAGAATATCGATGCGAAGTCGGCAACTGTTGGGAAGATAATGCATTTGACGAGGACTGCATCATGGATAGATAGGACGGCCGGATTTTGTCGTGAGCAGGCAGTCGTGCTAGATTGTGCCACTCCTGAGGTTAAATAGAACACATGGGAAAATTTTCACAAGCAATAATTGTTACCTTAATGCTAATATCAAAGTAGTATATTTTTAATGAGCTGATCCATTTGGCGATCTATCACTCCGCAGGCATCCCGATAAAAAGCAATATCATATTAAATGATTAGGCTTTCGAACTTTTGCAGGACTTGAATCAACTGTTTCCTCAGACCATACGAATTAACAGTGGCAATGGCTTTGGTAGTCTCAACTTTCGGTCCGTGTTTACATGCTCGAATGACACCGCACCACCGCAAACGAAATGTCCTGAGGAAAATCATTTACCACCATCCTTAAAATTTAACCCCCAAAAAGCTCACAGGAGGCGACCAGGGAAGCAAAGCATAGAAAGGTTCTATGTTTTTGTATTCTCTAGCCCGCCTTGTCTTATGACTTAATGTTCATGCGTGAATGTCTTTTTATAGCCAAGATGTTCATCATATCACTCACGCATGCAAGCATATATGAATTTCAATGCAGGGAAAAGTTAGACATCGCAAAATCGTAGGCGATGGATTTTGTGCCACCTACCAATCACCTATATTTGGAGAACTAGTAGTTGGATGGCCTTTTGTAATGGTTCAAATGACTCTTTGTAGTCTAAGTGATCCATTTGGGAAAACATTAAACTTCACCAACCATGTCCTTACACGAGGAACGTACAATATCTTGCTCCGTCACACCTCAATGTGCATCCTGTGGGCACGATTTTATGTGCAATATTTGATGCAGCTGACATAATAGTATCGACATATGTGCATCATGCAATTGTATATACATAACTTGGAACAGGCTTCAAACTGAGGGATGACGAGACATTCTCGAACCGCACACACGGTACAGGAACGTTATTTCTGAACATTTTGCGATTGGATTTGTCCGAGATTGATCTGGCCTTGTGGCCTGGCCACTTCTAGCCGATTTTGTTTCAAAGTTAGTAATAATATTTGTTTGATCCATTCTCTCAAGGTGATAGTTGAGGGTTTGATTTTTCCTACAGTTCCTGGGTGCAATGTAAGTGCAATGAGAGACTTAGGGGGCTACCCAGTGCTACCTTGCAGTTTTGGATAATGAAATCAAAATGTGATGCTTATGGCGTGGCAATGTCGTTAAAAACTCCCGCAACAGTATATTTTATTCAGATATTTATTCATTCCACGCATTCAGAAGAACCGAGAGCTCATTCATTCCACCACGTCATTTCCTCACGCCGGTTCCCGGATGCGTCTTGCGCACATCAATGCTGCTGCAACATCGGGAGAGTTTATGACCGCTCTATTAAGTCTGGCAGTTACGCGAGATGGCACGGATCAGAGCTCAGGAAAACTGCTGTCGTGAACTATCTTTTAAATAGACCACTTGATCAGCGGCTCACTGCTACGTCAGCGTTACACTCAGCCCGGGATCTCAGGTCGCCGACCTGCCACACTGCTCTCCGACTGGCGTCGCGAGCCCGGAGACGGAGGCGGTTCAACACTGGGTCATCGCCGCAGACAGTGGCGTCAGACACCGTCCCACTTCATTCCGGCGGGACGCTGCTGAACTGACCTGCGGGTCAGAGCCTTCGCCTGTGCGGCCGAAGTCGACTCGCCGACCGGGTCCGTCCACTCGCCGGCCCGGTCCGTCCACTCGCCGGCCCGGTCCGTCCATCCGCCGACCGGGTCCGTCCACTCGCCGGCCCGGTCCGTCCATCCGCCGACCGGGTCCGTCCACTCGCCGGCCCGGTCCGTCCACTCGCCGGCCGGGTCCGTCCACTCGCCGGCCCGGTCCGTCCACTCGCCGGCCCGGTCCGTCCACTCGCCGGCCGGGTCCGTCCACTCGCCGGCCCGGTCCGTCCATCCGCCGACCGGGTCCATCCACTCGCCGGCCCGGTCCGTCCATCCGCCGACCGGGTCCGTCCACTCGCCGGCCCGGTCCGTCCACTCGCCGGCCGGGTCCGTCCACTCGCCGGCCAGGTCCGTCCACTCGCCGGCCGGGTCCGTCCACTCCCGCCGGGTCCGTCCACTCGCCGGCCCGGTCCGTCCATCCGCCGACCGGGTCCGTCCACTCGCCGGCCCGGTCCGTCCATCCGCCGACCGGGTCCGTCCACTCGCCGGCCCGGTCCGTCCACTCGCCGGCCAGGGTCCGTCCACTCGCCGGCCCGGTCCGTCCCCCGCCCTCGCCGGCCGGGTCCGTCCACTCGCCGGCCCTCGGTCCGTCCACTCGCCGGCCGGGTCCGTCCACTCGCCGGCCGGGTCCGTCCACTCGCCGGCCCGGTCCGTCCACTCGCCGGCCCGGTCCGTCCACCCGCCGGCCGGGTCCGTCCACTCGCCGGCCGAGTCTGTCCACTCGCCGGCCCGGTCCGTCCACTCGCCGGCCCGGCCCGTCCACTCGCCGGCCGGGTCCGTCCACTCGCCGGCCCGGTCCGTCCATCCGCCGACTGGGTCCGTCCACTCGCCGGCCCGGTCCGTCCATCCGCCGACCGGGTCCGTCCACTCGCCGGCCCGGTCCGTCCATCCGCCGGCCCGGTCCGTCCACTCGCCGGCCAGGTCCGTCCACTCGCCGGCCAGGTCCGTCCACTCGCCGGCCGGGTCCGTCCATCCGCCGGCCGGGTCCGTCCACTCGCCGGCCAGGTCGGTCCACTCGCCGGCTCGGTCCGTCCACTCGCCGGCCGGGTCCGTCCACTCGCCGGCCGGGTCCGTCCACTCGCCGGCCCGGTCCGTCCACTCGCCGGCCGGGTCCGTCCATCCGCCGGCCGGGTCCGTCCACTCGCCGGCCAGGTCCGTCCACTCGCCGGCCGGGTCCGTCCATCCGCCGGCCGGGTCCGTCCACTCGCCGGCCAGGTCCGTCCACTCGCTGGCCGTGTCCGTCCACTCGCCGGCCGAGTCTGTCCACTTGCCGGCTCGGTCCGTCCACTCGCCGGCCCGGTCCGTCCACTCGCCGGCCCGGTCCGTCCACTCGCCGGCCGGGTCCGTCCACTCGCCGGCCGAGTCCGTCCACTCGCCGGCCCGGTCCGTCCACTCGCCGGCCCCAGCCGGCCGGGTCCGTCCACTCGCCGGCCGAGTCTGTCCACTCGCCGGCCCGGTCCGTCCACTCGCCGACCCGGTCCGTCCATCCGCCGGCCGGGTCCATCCACTCGCCGGCCCAGTCCGTCCACTCGCCGGCCAGGTCCGTCCACTCGCCGGCCGTGTCCGTCCACTCGCCGGCCGAGTCTGTCCACTCGCCGGCTCGGTCCGTCCACTCGCCGGCCCGGTCCGTCCACTCGCCGGCCCGGTCCGTCCACTCGCCGACCGTGTCCGTCCACTCGCCGGCCGAGTCTGTCCACTCGCCGGCCCGGTCCGTCCACTCGCCGGCCAGGTCCGTCCACTCGCCGGCTCGGTCCGTCCACTCGCCGGCCGGGTCCGTCCACTCGCCGGCCGGGTCCGTCCACTCGCCGGCCGAGTCTGTCCACTCGCCGGCCCGGTCCGTCCACTCGCCGACCCGGTCCGTCCACTCGCCGGCCAGGTCCGTCCACTCGCCGGCCCGGTCCGTCCACTCGCCGGCCCGGTCCGTCCACTCGCCGGCCCGGTCCGTCCATCCGCCGACTGGGTCCGTCCACTCGCCGGCCCGGTCCGTCCATCCGCCGACCGGGTCCGTCCACTCGCCGGCCCGGTCCGTCCATCCGCCGGCCCGGTCCGTCCACTCGCCGGCCCGGTCCGTCCATCCGCCGGCCGGGTCCGTCCACTCGCCGGCCCGGTCCGTCCACTCGCCGGCCAGGTCCGTCCACTCGCCGGCCGTGTCCGTCCACTCGCCGGCCGAGTCTGTCCACTCGCCGGCCCGGTCCGTCCACCCGCCGGCACGGTCCGTCCACTCGCCGGCCCGGTCCGTCCACTCGCCGGCCCGGTCCGTCCACTCGCCGGCTCGGTCCGTCCACTCGCCGGCCGAGTCTGTCCACTCGCCGGCCGAGTCTGTCCACTCGCCGGCCCGGTCCGTCCACTCGCCGACCCGGTCCGTCCACTCGCCGGCCCGGTCCGTCCACCCGCCGGCACGGTCCGTCCACTCGCCGGCCCGGTCCGTCCACCCGCCGGCACGGTCCGTCCACTCGCCGGCCCGGTCCGTCCACTCGCCGGCCCGGTCCGTCCACTCGCCGGCCCGGTCCGTCCACTCGCCGGCCCGGTCCGTCCACTCGCCGGCCCGGTCCGTCCACTCGCCGACTCGGTCCGTCCACTCGCCGGCTCGGTCTGTCCACTCGCCGGCCCGGTCCGTCCACTCGCCGGCTCGGTCCGTCCACTCGCCGGCTCGGTCCGTCCACTCGCCGACTCGGTCCGTCCACTCGCCGGCCCGGTCCGTCCACTCGCCTACTGCTGGCGGCGGTGTCGGGCCGGCCTGGCAACAGCTGCAGCTTCTCCAGGGTTCCCGCCGGTATACCTGGAACGCCTTCAGGGCCTCCCCAGACACACAGACCGTCTAATGATTGATCGGCCGGCTAATCACGGGAAGCACCGCATCTGTAGAGTGGATCACACGCCTAATGATCGGTCATGAATCATGAGAGCACGGCCGAGAAAATCCTCCCCACTGGGAATAAACCGCCTTATCGAGGACCGTTTTGTGATGGAAAATGCTTTGAACTATTTCCTGGCGGTGGATGGCACGAGGCCCACAACATAGTTTAGCTACTCGCGTTATGGGATCGCAATTGGTGCTGTTCATTTGTGAGTTATCAGTATATTGCGTTCACCATGAAGGATGAGTCGCCTACGTTCCCTTCATCTAGAAAGAACGTCATTGCCATCTCAGGGGTGGGAGAGAAAGGAGTGACATTTATTTAGTCCTGAACATTTTTTCCTGTGGTGACAAGTGAAGCGACGTTGCGTTCTATCCGCCGGAGTGACATACAGTATAATTCCTTCCATTATTTTTAGAAGGCTTTAAATATATATACTTTGAGACAGGTTCATGTCACTGGCTGGTGAAATGAATGGCATTCGAGGACGATGCATGACGACCGTAGGTGTCCAATCACGAAAGTCGGGAAATAAATCCACTCAGGAAAACAATCAAAGATATCTGCCTATTCCAAGGACGGGAATGCATTGAATATGATCAGGATTTTGACAGCTTTTAGGATCATTTGCAATACAATGTGAAGATTTCTGCTTATAAGACATTATTCGTACTAGTGTGTGCCGATTTTCAACGTTTGTCGACAAAAAAAAGCTTCAATGAATCTATCCTTACGAGCGAAAACGAAGCCCAAGCGAGTCTACTCCCGAGTATATGATACAAGAGTTAATACCTGAGCGGCCTCTTCGGCCAGACCCGACGATCACGCTTTTGAAACAATAATAATGTTTTTGCTATGTTGTTTTGTGTTCTAATTGTTAACTGGTAGTCAAAGGTGTTCTTTTAATTATAATTTTAGCCAAATATTACCCCAATAACCTTGATGAAGCGCGCTTCATATTTGCTAAAGCAAAAAGGTTTGCGCCGGCTTTTCCGCTGGCGGCCATCTTTCATCAGCGTTCCAGTGTCATACACCATTTCAGGTTGTAATATCCCCCTCGGAACCCTGTCTGCTCTTTTCACTTTGATATTGACCAACTTTCGCCCCATATTTCACCTGAAGTATAATTGTCAATTTTGTTCAAGCAATGTGATTTGCGACGACGTGCCCTGCCCATGCACCGGCAGCTAACGATAGAGTTCTGCAGCCCGCGGCCGCTGTCCATCCTGGCAGCCTGGTGGCATCGCGGCCGATTAGTGTTCCGGGAACCCGCTTACAGTACCGGAGAGGGCGGATCCGTTAGTTTCGCTTTTGGTAATGCAACTTGGCGCATGCTTCGCACCGGAAACCATGGTTGTATACTGTACAGTAGACAGAGACAGTTTGGACCAACCTACCACAACCACATTGGGCCCGGTTGGATTCTGAATCCATTTTGCGCGCTGATTTCAGAACTGTTTTTGTGTTTGCTCTAGGGTCATTAGAAATCAAAATGCTTAACTTTTGAGCCTTCCTTTTGTCATATATGTAATCCGCCTTCTATGAAGTATTGTTTAATCCATGAGTTGAAAGCAAAAGTGAATCCTTTGACAGACCGGGGAAGTGACGGTGTCCAGTCAATGACGGGCAGTCTAACTGCTGACAGCTGGCAGCACGATGAGACGCCCAAAGGGGAGCAAAGCTCCTCCTGCCAAGCTCAGATCTGGACCTGACAAGATATTCGGGATCAGGAGGCCCCTGCCCATCAACAAGCTGCCTCTGAATAAAGAGATAGGAAGTGCCCTGGCTTTCGAAGCTGAGCAGGAGAGGATGAAGAAAGGGAAGAAGGATATTGATTGCAAGGACGCCACTGAGAAGGTCACTGAGAAGGTTGTAGAAGTCTACAAGACTGCCAACATCCCTACAATAAGCAAGAAGAAGGTGAAGGAAAAGATGCAGAAGATGTGGCAGATGAGGAAAGAGAGTCTGAATGAGATAGCCAAGGGCCAGACTGGTATGGACAGGAAGAGAAGGAAGAAGAAGAATGGCAAAGTGAAGAGGAAGTTCAAAGATATAGAGGAGGAACTGTTTGATGTAGCTGATGATGACAACGTTCCTGAGATGGAGAAGGAGTTTCTGGTCGCCCAGAGGAAGCGTGGGAGGGAGGGCTGTATTGGTGGAGTAGACATTATAGAGTCCGCCAGGCTGCAGAAAACTAAAGAGAAGGAAGAAAAAGCAGCCAAGAAAAATGCTGAGAACAAAGAGAAGACAGAAAAGAGGACGAGGAGAAGTGATGATGATGTGAAAAGAATGATGTCTAAAGTGGCAGTGGAGAATAGTGAGAGCGAGGATGACAATGCAGAAAAGGATGTGAATGACAATGAGTACAAATGCCAGGTGAATAAGAAAGAGAAAACAGAGAAAAAGAAAAAGCAGAAGGAAGCAGAGGCTAAACTCGGTGAAACAGCAGATAGGTTCAAGATATCCAGTGATGCAGTGGCTCATGTCACAAACACCATCAGAGTGGCAGACAACACTATAACTGCAGGGGATAAGAGTAAAGTGATCAATTCCAAGACAGTTGAGAGAGTAAGGAAGAAGTCTAGGGAGCAAAAGAAAGACAAATTTCGGGGGTTTGAGGCTAAAGGTCTGATGGTGGATGAAAGGATCAATGACAACAAAGTAGAGGTTGGTGTAGGAGAGAAGAACCATACAAGGTTTGCCACTGTAAGGAGTGAGGACTGTGCTGTCATCGGGTACCCCGGCGAGGAGTTCCTGGGTCACGTGGCCGATGGGGGGGAGGGGGGGGGACCTGGCCACCGGCCTGGTGGGGTTCGTGGAGGAGCGGGGCATCAACATCGCCAGCCTGCAGGTGGTCTTCAGCGATGGTTGCAGCAAGATGGGCGGCTACAACCATGGGTTCATCACTGAGTTCGAGAGGCTGGTGGGTCGCCCCCTCCTCCACATCCACTGCATCGTCCACAGCCTGGAGAAGGTGTTCAACCACCTGTTCATCCATTACGCCGGCCCCACCACCGGCCCGGCCTCCTGGAGTGGGGAGGAGGCCAAGAGGCTCCAGGGCAATGTGTGGGACCTGCAGGTGGAGGAGTTCGAGGCCATCCCCAGCCCCACCCTCAGGGTCCTGCTGGACGTCATCCCCCCCCCGCCGTCATGAAGGAGTTCAACCATGATACCAGATATCTGTTGGAGATGGCCGGGGCAGTGGAGTCTGGACAGCTGCAGGAGAGGTGGGCCAGGGCACGGGCTGGTGCAATGACCAACGCCCGGTGGCAGAACACGGAGAGCAGGGAGCTGCGGGTGTACATGAGCACGGCCACCCCCAGCGAGGCACAGAGACGCATGACCTCCTTCATCATCCACGTCTACGTGCCCTCCTTCCTGGAGATCAGGCAGAGGAACCTGCTGCTGGAGGGTCCCCGCCACCTGCTCACCATCGTCACCAGGGTCGTCACCTACTGCACCAAGGAGGAGGTGGACATGCTGAAGCCCTACCTCCAGTTCAACGCCTACTTCGCCCAACATGAGGTAGTGCTGGCCTCCCTGCTGGCCTCCAGGGAGAGGGAGGAAAGGGAGCAGGCCTTGGCCATCGTCAAGAAGCTGAGGAATAAGGAGCAGAGGAGCAAGAGGAAGACTGTTAGGAAAGTGAGGAACCCCGAGATCAACCTGGCGGCCACCAAGTTGTCCGAGCTGGTGGACCTGCAGAAGGCGACCTCCTCTCCTCCCATCCTGTTCCAACACACAGACCAGGAACTGGAACAGTTCCTGGAGGAGCCCTACTCAGAGCCAGGACTGCCCTGCACCACCACTGCAGTGGAGACGGGTGTGAAGATGACCACTGAGGCGGCCACCATGGCCAGCGGGGCCTGGCAGCAGGATATGGTCACGTGGAACAGGCAGGAGGCCAGGAACAGGAACAAGTACAGGGGCAAGAAGGAGGAGTTCAACTGCTGAGTTATATGGATAATGATTTACCTATGTTTTTTATGTATTACACAATATATGTGCCTTCTTGCTAATCGATAGATTACAAGTTAATACTTTGCCGAATGACAAAAGTTAAGCATTTTGACTTTTAATGACCCTAGAGCAAAAACAAAAACAGTTCTGAAATCAGCGCGCAAAATGGATTCAGAATCCAACCGGGCCGAATGTGGTTGTGGTAGGTTGGTCCAAACTGTCTCTGTCTACTGTACAGCCATGCGCCTATCCAGTGTCATCTAACCCATGAACAGTCCGCCAGCACCAGTCTATACCAGTGTCATCTAACCCATC